>JACEVL010001135.1:0-52500 GCA_020284085.1 Aporrectodea caliginosa
ATGTACGCATGCATTCATGCATGTATTTGTATGTATGTGCATGTGTGCATGCCTGCATGCATTAATATGCATATACATGCGTAAGGAGGTATGTATGCATGTATGTATGTATGTATGTATGTATGTGTATGCATGCATGTATGTATAGATGAATGGATATAATTATGTATGTGTGTATGCTTGAATGTACTTGTATGTATGTGCTAATGTATATACGTATGGATGAATATCTGTATGTATATATATATATGTGTGTTTGGATGTATGTATGTATGCATGTAAGCATGCATGCATGTGTGGATATGTATGCATGTATGCATGTATTCACTTGTATGTATGTGTGTGTAGTACTGTGCACATGCATGTTTGCATGTACATGTATATATGTATGGATGTATATTGGCATGTGTATATGATATATATATGTGTGTGTATGCATGTGTGTATGCATGTATGGATGAATGTATGTATTTATATATGTCTAAATGTATGTGTGTATGTATGTACGTATGTGTGTATGTATTTGTATGTGTGCATAATGCAATGCATGTACATATTGGTATGCATGTATATATATGCGCATATGTATGTGTGTATGCATGCATGTCTGGATATAATTATGTATCTATGCATGTATGTATTTATGCATGAATATATTTGTATGTGTGTATATGAATGTATACATGTACATGTATGTATGGATTTTTGTATGTATATATGTGTGTATAAATGTATGTATGTATGTATGTATGTATGTATGTATGTATGTATGTATGTATGTATGTATGTATGTGTGTGTGTATGTATGTATGTATGTATGTATGTATGTATGTATGTATGTATGTATGCATGTGTGTGTATTTGTGTATGTAACGCAACCTGGAATATGTCATAGTCGATGGGCGAATCAATGTTACAGCCAGGGGTCTGCTGGACCCCAGGTGTGCTAAATATGCCCTAGTGTCATTCTTATTTTTGTATCATCGAACCAAGAAATCTAAACTCTTCGAAATTTTCCATAGATGTAGGGGGATGAATTGCTGAGGAATTTGAATTATTTCAGATTTTTACTATTTGTATCAACGCAGCTATTCAAGGAAGTTTGATCGATGGGGTCCAATGGACCCCAGGTGTGCGTCTTTAGGGTTAATCATCTCCCCTGATGTTGCCTTAATTCCAAACAATTGCGGACTAAATTTTCCTGTTAGAGTTTTGACTGATTGATACACTTCTTTCATATTTCCTGTCCTGTTTTGTTGTTCCAGTTCTTCACATATTCCTTCTATTTGCTTTTGTTTATCCATTCTCACTTTCTTCTGTACCTCTTTTTTTAATTCTTTGTATTTTTCTCTATCCCTCATTTTTGCTTCTCTTTTTGCTTTTACCAGATCATACGTGCTTTCTGTGATCCATGTTTTCCTCTTCTGCCTCTCTTTATATCCAATCGTTTCTTGAGCTGTCTCTAGCAGAATCTTTTTGGTTGTCAACCATAACTCCTCAGGTGTTCTTTCTTCTGTTTCTGTTTCCAGTCCTTCAAATCTATTCTTTACTTCTATTGCGTATTCTATTGCCTTTACTCCTTTTAAATTCTCTATATTTAATTTTCTTGGAGATGCATCTTTTTTAATCTTTTTCAACTTAATTTTTAATTTTGCTACCAGCAACTGGTGGTCCGAGTCGCAGTCCGCCCCTGGAAAAGTTTTGCAGTTCTTAATTCTTCCTTTCCACTTCTGTGCAATTGCTATGTAGTCTATTTGGTTCCTTGTTTCCCCATCTGGTGATATCCATGTGTATAAACGCCTTGGATGGTGTTTAAACCATGTGTTACTCAAACTTACTTCATGTTCTGTGCAGAAGTCCATTAGTTTTTCTCCCGCTTCATTCGTCTTTCCTATCGTTCCCTTTCCAACTATTGCAGCTCTTACCTCTGTTGTTTGCTTTCCTACCTTTGCGTTAAAGTCCCCCATAATCATCAAAATGTCTTGTTTTGGAATCTGTTTTATCTCCGTATTTAGTTGTTCATAAAATTCTTCTGAGCTTTCTTTAGTATCTGCTGTTGTTGGCGCATATATTTGTATTATGCTAATGTTTCTCGGTTTTGCACTTATTCTTGCCATTATAATTCTATCGTTCACTGGATGATACTCTACGAGAGTGCTTGCAATCTTTTTAGTTATCCATATTGCCACCCCTCTCTGTCCTTGTTTATCTCCCCCGGAGTATACTATGGTATGTCCGTCTGTTGTAGTAAAATGCCCCTTTCCTCCCCATCTCACCTCCGCTAAACCACATATCTCAACTCCGTTTCTTTCCAGTTCTTCTCCTAACAACTGTACTTTGCCTACTTGCAACATAGTCCTTATATTCCACGTCCCTATGTGTAATGTATTCCGTAGTTGTATCCTTTTTACTTCTTTTTCT
This sequence comes from Aporrectodea caliginosa, assembly GCA_020284085.1. NCBI lineage: Eukaryota > Metazoa > Annelida > Clitellata > Crassiclitellata > Lumbricidae > Aporrectodea > Aporrectodea caliginosa. Next base: position 2,422 of record JACEVL010001135.1, read on the forward strand.
TTTTCCATTTCTGTATCTCTGCTTCCAGTATCCAATTTTTCGATCCTGTCCTGGTTGCTCGGCAGGGTACGCGGACCTTTTTCACCCGGGCGACGTCCGAGCCGGTATGTTATTTGATGTGTGTGACTGTCCATGTTGCTGATTGGGAAAGTAAGGTGGTAGGTTCCCACGTCTTTCCACCTCGCAGTTGTTGATCATTGTGACAACTCACTATGATCGACTTTTCATGTGTAAGCCGTTAATGATACCTCAATTCATTTCCCGCCTTACCATGATACAAGACCTGCTGCTGCCCAGGCCTTTGCCGCCCACGTTAGCCAACCTTTCAGGGTTCCTGCAGAGCCTTTCCACCTCGCGTAGCGCCCTAGGTGGTACTTCAGCTTGGCCTTCACCACTGATGGCATAGCCTCTGCAGGCAATCCCCTACTGAGTTGTTAACACCCCCTCACCACGCTGAGGTGTGGGTCGGTCTTTGAGGGTCTTTTACCTAGCTCAGCAACGCATTTTCAAGAGTTTCATTTGATAACCGTAAATACACGTGAATGGACTCTTCCGTATACTGAATTCTGCACTTAAATGATAAAAAAGAGGCGCTATATAAATTTTAGATTGCGAAAATTTCAAGCGAAACTGTATTGTGATTTAAACATTTTATAGCATCTTCTAAATACCTTCTGAAGACGCTTCTCGCTAGCCTAAAAATTTTAAAGATAATTACGACCAGCAAGCTCAGCTGTAGGCTATGTTCATCTTATGTTCAAACATAAGATGTAGCCTATGTATTGGGACGGGGCGATGGTTGAATGGTAACACGCTGGCTATGGTGGTTCACAAAAACAAAGTTCAAGCTAGAAACCAGGACACCCTCACAGTTTGTTAGACCTGTCAATAGTATTATTGAGATAAAATTTCAGCATCTTGTTCCAGCTGGAAGATGGTGCTCAATGACATTGAAATATTACCATATAGTAGCATTAGCGGTAAATCTTGATGTCGTATAACTTTGTCAACAACTCAACATTTGTCATGGAGATGAGATTCAAATAGTTTCTGCTGTGTTATACTTACTTACTTACTAACTGGTATTTTGAACAGAGTGTAACGTTCTTGTTGAAGGTCATGCATGGTGTCTACTTTCTGTGTTTTTGGCAGACATGTTTTCAGAAGTGAATTTTCAAATTTACCATTTGCCAATGAAATTTATGAGCTCATATTTAACACTTTGACTTTTCGGTGTGACGAAATTAGCCTGTGGGATAGGATACAATGAATCCATGGCCATTCATAATCTTCTGGAGTTGTGGAAACTCACTGACAAGATTCAAACCTTGAGCTTTGATATCTGTCAACACTGAGCTCTTCAACGGAGTCTGCGTTCTGCTGGAAGACAAGATAGGTCGAGAGCTCCTGTGGTTGGCCTGCGATGATTTTAGCCAAAGTGCTTGTGCTGCGGTCCATCTAATTCACCACATATTCCAATCTTCCAGACATATAAAGCTGCTTGGGAAAGTGTGATACAGGACTGCATGTCATTTCCGGCACTGAACCTATCATGAAACAGCACTCAAGTTTTCTCAAGAAGTTTACTGAAAGAAAATCAGATTCAGAGATCAGAGAACAAGAACACATTGAGCTGAAAATGGTTGTCTTGTAAGTTAGCCTTCAATAATTCACTGGAGAGCCCTGGGCCAATTCACCATGCAAGTTGGATGGCCAAGTTACTGTATGCCATCAAAATCTACCTTTTTCGTGATCAACGTGGTGTATTCAATTAAACGAAGAAGATAGAAACTCAGATTCATCGATATGTGCAGCTTTGTTGCCCTTCTTTACACAAAAGCATGGACAGAGGTCTCACTTGCTGCTGACGCTCCAGGACAAGATCTGTCACTTTGGATTAATCTAGGAAAATATGAGTCAGTTGACCCCGAGATCAGCGTTGCTGCCAGGAAGGCCCTAGAAACCACTAGTGATACCTTTCAGATGAGGCTGTAGGTCTGGCACTGTTCTTAGACCAACGTCCAGTAACAGATAAGGTGAATATTGTTCACAGAGTAACTGCAAAGCCTGGTGAAAGGAAGGTGAGAGGTCACGCTGCGGTACTGAAGGAGGGGCTTGCCTGGGTGATTTTGCAACCCGGTGAAAACTGACACTGCTGTCACACCTCCAGATTAGTGATTACTTTAGTACACTTCCACAAGAGAAATGGATCGAGAATGAGGATTACAAACAAGGTAGAGAGAATTCAGCAGTTGTGAACGACACAGCTCAGAGGTGTGTGAAGTTGTTCGAGGAATTCAACCGACTCATCACCAATAATGAAGAAGAAAGCAGTGTCTTCTCCAAGTGGTCGTGGCAAATAGGAATGCTATTTGCCTCACAACAGCAAAGAAGGCTGTTGACGCAGTGCTTGTAGTTTCTAGACTCTAAGACTGTAGCGGGTGTTGAAGTCATAAAACCGGAACAATCGATATTCATGGTCTGAACGATGTTTTTATTCAATTTTTGGACATTTCAAATTCTTCAAACCTACTGAAATTTTACAGTTCAACCTGACTAACTGTTCTACTATCACATGTGTTGTCAAATTACAGTAAAATTTGATTTATCGTGAAATAAAATACATTCGTTCGGGAATGTATGCTCGACACATTCATTTCCACAATTAGTGTCTTTTTATCGGTATCAGGCAAAGTAACACAGTCCGTGAGCACCGTCTTCCCGTTGGAATTGAAAGCTGAAATTTTGTCTAAATAATACTGTTGGTAGGTCTAACAAACTGAGAGGGTGCCCTGGTTTCTAGCTTGCACTTTATTTTTGACCATGCATCTGTGAACCACCCTAACCCTGGCACTAAGATCAGAAGGGCGCTGGTTCGAAACCCGCTAGCCTCACAAGGTTCCCTCAGCTTTCAAATTACTAGAGGGCGGTTGTAAAATGAGCAGTAGGACAGATGGGCGCCGCGCAGGCTGCCATGCAGTTAAATTCGACTCCTGTTAAACTTGTTATCATCTGTTACTACTATAAAATTATCATGTAATCTTACTGCGCACACGTCAGTTTGAATTAATAAACGAAAGTTATTAATTAATATGAACAATTGCAATGGTCAGCGTTGGTGGAATTTCGAACACATACAGAACCCAACCAACGAGGTTCGTAGTTAATTCCCTGTATAATTATAGAGTTCCTGGTCCCTGTTGTTTGGTTAATGATAAATGAATAAACACGAGACCTGCGTTCGTAGTACAAACTCCGCATCAATTAAGATTTGCTAGCGCCGCCCCTTTTTGATAAGCTGCAAACCATGTTGCCATTAGCGACCAGCTGCTTCAATGTCAAATAGGTACAGGATACGAAATCAATCATAGATACGCCTGACGTACCAGTTAATCATAAGCAAGCGAAAGTAAGTAATTTATTTTCGTATTACCATTCAACCATCTCCCCTCTGCATACTAACACAACCATATGCCCGATAGCGCATTGGATAACACACTGGCATAGAGAGCGAGAGGTACCGAGTTCGAGCTCCCGTAAGGCGGACATGCTTTGTAGGCTGCTATTAGCGCCGTGTATTGCAGGCTGTCTGTTCTGTTAGTAGTTAAGATTTCTGTCATTTGTTGTTTCAATTGCATAACATGTTGTACAGCGCAGTGCGTTTGTCAGGCGCTTCAATAAAGAAAAATTATTATTATTATTATTATTATTATTATTATTATTTTATTATTATTATATATGATCCCTCAGGCTCTTAGAAACTAACTGAAGAGTAAAACCATTCTGGAACTAACAAGCCTCATCCCCACTGAAGTCCAAAAACGTGTTTTTATTATATATATATATCATGTTTTAACGTAAGCTGAGCATGCAGATGAACTTGTTATTCGTAATTATCCTTTGCATCTTTTAGGCGATCGAGTTTCAAATGATTGAGAATGTTATGAGGCCTGTATATCAAGCTCTATTCACAGGTTATGGTTGTGTTAGCAATTCAAAGATCCTTTGGTAAGCACCATGTTCAGAGTCTGAGTCCACCACAAGCTCTGTATGGAAATCATTTGGTTGGGCTCTGTGTGTCTGCGGGTGCTCGCCAGTGGTGACTCCTCTTGCTATCTGGGCACTGTTGGCTTATCGAGTAACTTTTGGTTCACAATGACTTTAATATCATTTCAGAGTTTTTGAAGTATTTTAAAAGCGCCATAGTAAGTGCTCATGCATCTCGATTAAAATAAGCAGGGGTTTAGAGCGTATACGTGAAATTTGACTATCTCTATACTCACGTAATAAGATCTCTGCTCTCATGTAGTCGGAGATGTGAGCCGTGAACTTGAAGGGCTGTCCATTTGGCGCTGTTTTCGGGTAGGACATCCGAACTTGGTAGATGTTCTTGACTTGTTCCACGGTGGCCTTCCACCATTTGCCACTGGGAATCACATCGCCATGAATGAAGATCTGATCCGGCTTTAGAAATCTTTCCACACTCAGAAAACTCAGATAGGTTATGAATTTGAATTGGAAGTCGGACCCAATGAACACGTAGTGTACAACATTTGGAACAACCACCTGCTCCGTTTCTACCAATCCGCGGTGATATTTCGTGCAGTTTTCACTGAAACCTAGAAACTTACATTCTCGTGTCTTATTCGAATCGATTGTATAAGATAATTCAGTCAGTAAGAAAGTGTTTAAAATACGGAACACCTGTTTCTTTTGTGTTGTTGTGGACGGTGTAGAAGTTGATGCCATACTTTTTGATAAGCCAATCGGATGGAAACCGTCTTTAGTTAAAGCTTGCAGAACGCAATCCCTGCTACTAAACTCTTTCTCACAGGCTGATGAAGTGTCTTCTAAAGAACCAGATTTGAAGTCTTTTCGAAAAACTGTGATTGGTTTATTTGTTCCAGCGAGACGACTGTAAAACAGTAACCCTACTGGTGTAACCAACAAAAACACAGCAAGTACGGCTTTCTTTCTACAGCGACGTTGATTCATCAGCATCGTGCCTATTCTAAAATAAGAAAAGACACCAAAGCTGACGGCAACGGTTGTACAAACCCAGACACTATTGATTAATATTCAAAATCCTGCTTAAACTTTTTGATCCTGCAACAGATAGATCATGCTACGTACATACATACAACATACATACATACTTTCTCTCTAGCCGCCTATAACTGGTGAAACTGGTCAATTTAATTAGTTGAATCGAGAGTTTCTGCTAAAAATACAAACCTGTCAATCAGTCCTGACAGAAGCTGATCACTACGTAGGTTCCTGCTAGAGATTCTATTCATTAATAGAAGACGAGTTTATGCCTGTCGTTTGCGCTCAAACAAATGAAACCTTAAATACACTACATGTAATATAGCTCTTTGTCTTAAACGCTTTCCTATTTAGATGCCAGAGAAATTCTCTATTCGTATAATAAAGTTCAATGGCAAAACTGATAAAATACGGAAAATAATGATCGTTCACTAATGTGCATTTACGAACGCATTTTACTTTCTAGTCCGTTAAAAGCAGGCTACACACTAACGCCTGGCGCTATTTTAGGACTAATAATGCTAGAAAAATACTTGAAACTTAATAGGTTATTATTTAAAAAACCATCGATCATCGGGTCTGTACGAGATCGTGTCAGATTCAGCTGAATAATTTGACCAGTTTCACCAGTTATTATCTGCTTAAAACTGAAATAAAAATCAGAATGAAAGCCACGAGACTTGTAGTCCCTTTTAGGCCTTACACAAAAGTCATCATTTGAAGAATTAAACTTGAGATTTGTGAAAAGTTTCTTTTTCAGTGTTTACCAGCCACATTAATGTATACAAAATCGCTCAGTACTCAATTTCACCCGAAATGACCTATGCTTTCTTGCAGTGCGACCACTGCTTGGGATTTTTTCCAAGATCTTGGGATTTTGGGGTCCTACTTGGGATCTGGGGATTTTGCCTAGCAATCTTGGGATTTTTTCTAAAGTCCACATACAAGTTTTTACCGTACTTTGCAACAGTGGCAGCGAATCAGATTAGAAAATTCGCTTAAACTGAAAGACGTTTATTATTATTGTAAGTTGTAAACATTGTTAATTCAATGTTATGCTCCGGTGTTATCTCCGCCAGTTCTTAGCTAGGCATTTTTGTAAATAATTGTGATTGTTAAAAGTAATAACGCATTTCATATTTCATCACGACTTTTTCCTTGTCGGTAACTTGGGATCTTTTGCTACGCTTTTGGCCAATCTTGGGATTTATCTAGCAAGAGCTTGGAATTTCAGAAAATTGAGAGTGGTCGCACTGCTTGCTTGAAAGTCAGTTTTCTTAGTAACTGTGGAGAGATGTATGGTCCGTTTTCTCAAACCGCATTTGAATAATAACACTGAAACGTCCGAACGTTACCGATTTCGTTTCGAAATAGGGCCTACTTTTTTATTTCGAGGTTGATTCACCAAAATTAGTTTCTTACTTCAATCTCATTTTATTACTCGCAATGTCCGTTTCCTGATTGCTTGTATATCAATTTAGTCTCCTGAATTAATGTCACAACGTGCACAGTTGAGCGGTCATTCTCAGCTCTTCGTAGACTGAAGACATATAGCCTATCTCAGGTCTACCATGAAGCAGGAACGACTTAACCACAGTGCAATCTTAGATGTGCCCAAAAGCCTGTGAGCAGAACTGAACTTAGACACAATTGCTCATTATTTTATCCAACGCTGCTGTGCTAGGCGCAGCACATTTCACATCACATGTAATGAATACACTCTACTAGTGTCTTCCTCACAAGCAGCAATGAACTATGCATTACATGTAGGGTGTGACCGATTATCATTTTTTGCAGACTTCCGATTCCGATTAGTTGGCTGCTTTTTCGCCGATTCCGCATCCGATTAATCGGCAATATTCATTCTTATTTGGTTTTAGACACTGTTTGTTACTCAACAGCCCAACTGTCCGCCATTTTATTGATGCGTCAACTCAAACATTTATTATTTTACACGGACTTTCAACGTTAAAGATTAAAGATGACCGACAAAACAAGTAACTGTTTTTGTATTAATGAAAAAAGGATTTTTTGGTCAAAATATTACTTCTTTTGGTAATTGGATCGGTAGTCCTGGTTTGCGCCGATTCCGATTAATCGGTATAGGGCAAATATTGGCGCAAACCGATTTCCGATTCAAGAATCGGTCACACCCTAAATACATGCATACTATTTGCCATAATTATTTTGTTTTCACAGCTTTTAGTATCCTGTAAACCAATTAAGTAATTCACCAAAGGTGAGGTAGCGGTACAAAAAATATGCAACTGTCTTATACAAGACAGGCTACATAACAGATTTTGGAACATGTAAGCAGTAAGGTTGCACAACTCTCATCGTCACGTGAGTTTCAAATACTTTTCTAACCACATAACCCTTGACAATAAAACAATTTTCTTTCTCCGAAAATTCGCTAAAATGGCAAGGTAGAATATAAAAAAAACAATTTCTTTCATCACAGATACAGGCTACTTAAGAGAAACAATATTTTCAACTTACATTAAATCGCATCTTTCTATATAGTTAGATTGCCACCTAGAACTCTTTAGAGGTTCCGAAAACACGACACAATATAGCCAGATATAATGTAAATACATACTTACACACATGCATCCATGAATACTTATCCGTGCACACAAGCATACATACATACATTCACATCACATATGCATACATACATATTCATGAGAACATACATGCATAGCCTACATGCTTACATACATACATGTTAGCGTCCAAATCTCTATTTTACGAGACATTATAGGATGATAAGTGACAATTGACCTCTAAAATATACTGACAGTTTTTCTCACTGAACAGACTAGACGAGAAATCACTTTGTACTAATGGGATACATCACAGTGCTCTTAATCACACAATTAGTACTCGATTATATCTGCTTCAACATTTGATGAAGTTATTCTAAGTGTTCTAGCTAAATATCCATCTGTTAATAGTGATCTTGAGTTTTGTTAATATTCGTCAGTCTACAGAAAATCTGTTCACAACAATATGAACTGCCATAATACCTAATAATGATACCTAGTGCAATAATACCTAAGTGCAGGATTGGACACATTTGGATACATATTGTTTGTAAAATTTTACAGGCTCTTGGAAAGCTCTCTTCTTGTGACTGTCATTCTGAATGTCAATAAATTCCATTTGCAGTGTTTCTGGAACACCAGCCGGATCAGTTCCAAAAATTGATCTTGAAACACTATTATGTAATTATTATGTTGCTTGAAATCTGTTAAATCTGTGCTTGAACTTGCCCACAAGGTTTGCAAGTAATTCAGAGTACTTGGCATGCATAACCATTTCAGTAAATTGGTCAACAGTGTTGGCAAATGGATAACTTTTCAGGCTTATGCATTTTGAATACAGTCAACGCAACTACTTGTTTATAGGCCTACATTTGTTAACCAACTGATCATTTTCGTTAAGCTTGACCTTCCAGTCAGTTAGATATTTAGCTTTGCCAACAAAAAATGCCAAGTCCTTTATTCATAAATTATTGTCATTCAAGAAGCTTAATCTTTTCCGTTGGAAGCAAGAAAAGATTTTATTTCATCCATTCATCAGTGATCAGAATCTATTTACTATGGCTGCTATCCTCAACCAGCGAACCTGACTGAAGTAGATAACGTCATCGTAGATCCAACTTTACGCCGTGTTTTGTAGAATAATGCCGCTTAATAGTATTATTCCTTGTTGATTGCTATTTTATCTTGACAGATCAAACAAAATACACCACCATAATTCTCAATGACGAAAAATTCCTAGGTCTATATATAAAAAACTCTACCTTCGGAGTCAATTTTTCGCTTGTTACTTGCAGGCAATTTTTCGCGTCGTACTTGCACTAGTCTTGTTGACTCCATGCACCATCGTTATTATTTTGAGGCTGAAAGCAAGATTACGTATCGCACCACCGAGCTACATAAAAATGTCGTGTGTGCTATTATGGAAATTTTTAAGACCGGGCCAATTAGCAACTTAGTATGCCATTCCCAATTTTAGACATGTAACAAAATCAATATTTGGAAAGGCTCGGCGGGCGGGATGAAACCAGTCGGCGGGCCGGATTATGGCCTGCGGGCTGTGGTTTGGACAAGCCTGTCTACTAGGGTGGAGTGAAAAAATATTTTTTTGAGCAAACGTTTTCCAATAGTGATCAAAAGTTGCCTTTATGTTAGAGTAAGCAGTGTGCAAAATATTTTTGATTTTGCTTTGTGCCTTCTGCCCTCTACCGGCGGTTAAATATTTGCATGGGAAATTCTGTGGAAACACTTCAATGTAGTGCACTTTTTTCTTGAACTGTGGGCGAATCTTCAGATCGATTCGCCATGTCAGATCAGGCAGTTGTGGAAATCTCATCTGGTGTGATAGGCTACATGATTGTGGAATGGTAATGCCCGATGAGTGCAGCGACGTCATCTCAAGGAACACAATTAGGAGAGAACGAAAGAAAGGCCGAAGCTCTGCTAATGCAGGGGTGTGCCAGTATGACTGTGTTGATGCCCTTCGCATTTCTTTTAACGGTCGAAAGGACAGAACCGTAGTTCATGAGATGTGAACGGAAAATTGCATCCCAGAGTTCATTCATTCATTTCTGAAATTTATATAGCGCCTGTTAGAGATGCCTAATCAGAGGCACGCCCCGCCCAGCCACGGCTAACGATGAAGGACTTAAGCAATTAGTAGAAAGCAGATGGATTAATCAGGGGCAGTAAGCGTAGCACAATCGGGAGCCCATTCCAAGTGGGGGGGAACAACCGAGAAGGCACGACGCTGTCTGACCGAAGAGTGGGACCGAGGGATTAGGAGCACCCCACCTAGCCGAGGAGAGCAGAGCTAGACGGGGAGGCTATGTCAGATACCGGGCGACAGAGATCAGACAGCTAGGACGGAGGAATACCATTGAGACACTGCCAGACAAGCGCTGCTGTCCTATAGGAAATGTGTTGCGAGGCAGTAAGCTAGTTGATCACATCTTGCATGTAGGCAGAGACTGGGGCATATTTTTGAATAAGAGCAATAATCCGAGCAGCAGAACGAAGGACCCAGCCAAGGCACCCTATTTAGCAAAATTAGTAGTGACCAGCAAGAACCAAGCAAAATTATAAGCTCTACTGGTGAAAAAGGCGTGGACAAAGACCACAGAATCATCATGGGAGGACTGTAAGAAAACACGCTAATGACGGAGCCGGTAGCGACCAAGATTTAAAATAGAACACATTTCATTGGTTTTAGAGATAAGGGGTCGCTCCTTGTCACTTGGCACACTCTTTGGTTAGAGAACGTCGAGCTTTTAAGACAGTTGGCCCCTCCGCGTACTGCACCTGAATAATCCACCTGCTTTCTACCAATTTCTTAAGTCCTTCATCTTTAGCCGTGGCTGGGCGGGGCGTGCCTCTGATTAGGCATCTCTAAGAGGCGCTATATAAATTTCAGAAATGAATGAATGAACTCTGCGATGCAATTTTCCGTTCACATCTCATGAACTACGGTTCTGTCCTTTCGACCGTTAAAAGAAATGCGAAGGGCATCAACACAGTCATACTGGCACACCCTGCATTAGCAGAGCTTCGGCCCTTCTTTCGTTCTCTCCTAATTGTGTTCCTTGAGATGACGAAATGCACTCATTGGGTATTACCATTCCACCACCTGTAGCCTATCACACCAGATGAGATTTCCACAACTGCCTGATCTGATATGGCGAATCGATCTGAAGATTCGCCCACAGTTCAAGCAAAAAAGTGCACTACATTGAAGTGTTTCCACAGAATTTCCCATGCAAATATTTAACCGCCGGTAGAGGGCAGGGACACAAAAGCAAAAGCAAAAATATTTTTCACACTACTTACTCTAACATAAAGGCAACCTTTGATCACTATTGGAAAACGTTTGCTCAAAAAAATATTTTTTCACTCCACCCTACTGTCTACATAGCCAATTAATGATGTCTGGGCCTACGTCGCCCTTGATATCTACGTCTACATTTGTGTCTTCGACTACGACTACATCCGTCTACTCAGTAACTATTGCCTCTGCACCAGTAAGCTACTGTAACGGGCCCTTGAGGCACGCATCACCTACAACAACTACGCTCAGTGTGGTCGAACAAATATCACTTATCGTTCAGTGTGTTCGAACAAATATCACTTATCGTTCAGTGTGTTCGAACAAATATCACTTTATCGTTCAGTCTGGTCGAACAAATATCACTTATCATCGCTGTCTTCGAAAGTTCTATTTTAAGTATCAAACTTGGCGCCCTGCCAAGGTCGACTTGCTCGCGATTCATCGCCGTATCATCCGCAGGAGCCGTGCGCACTTGCGATCTTGCTTGCTACTCCTTCGGGCTTCTCTTCGCGCTATTGTCCTCGTCCGCCTCATCCTGACGGCCGCCTTGGCCCGTATTATTCTTCCGCTATTCTTCGCTACGCTTCTCGCAAGTCACTTTGGACTGCTCGTTTACCACGTTGGAAGGTCCCTGCCTGAGCATTTCCACTCGTGGTCCTGACACCCTCCTCACTCTCTACAGACCCGGTGGCCGGTTCCTCTTCTCCTATTCGACAATAATATTCTTCCTTCGCTTTTCTGAAAACCTGCTTCTTTTCGCGGGGCGTAGTGGATTGGGAGCGCTTCTGAACGGTTCACCCTAATAGTGGCGCTTTACAAATGCTTAAGTACAATACAATACAATATGCGTTTAGAAACCCATCCAAATCGCAGAGTAGTAAGTTTATTGAGCAGTTCTCTATCAAAAAGATTGAGCATCACATGTCTAGAAAAATAAAATAAAATAAATTAGAATTGTATTTGACTGAAACTGGTACTTTCTTTCATGGATTTGATTGCATTTGTACATTTATAGACCAGCCTATATATAGTCACGTCTATAGATATGCTACTAGTATTATAGTAGACACTAGGATAACATGGACTGTAATGAATAAGTAAATAAGAAAAACATATTACGGCGAGACAAACGCCTACAGCCGTGGACCCGGACCAATGGGTTCAAACTGCCACCGAAAGACGATAGAAACCTTATAACCCGACTCCTTTACTACAGAACATGTACCTGACATCATTGAGTAAACTCCTGGGCGGGATTGACAATCAGGTCACACTGGCTTGTTGCCTGAACAAGCTGAACACAACCATATTAAGCTTATTAACTGTTTTAAGTTGCGGTGGTGTCAACTTGAATTTATTTCTAGTAAACGAATATTTATGATATGGATATACGAGCTCGTATATATATATATATATATATATTTATATATGTGCATATCCAATATCCATACATACAGGCATGTACAGTACTGTGAAAAATTATGTGGACAGCATATAAATAGTAGAAAAAAATCGATTTTCTTGTATGTATGTATGTATGTATGCATGTATGTATGTATGTATGTATGTATGTATCTATGTATGTATGTATGTATGTATGTATGTATGTATGTATGTATGTATGTATGTATGTATGTATGTATGTATGTATGTATGTATGTATGTATGTATGTATGTGTGTATGTATGTATGTATGTATGTACATATGTATGTATGTATGCATGTATGTATGTACAGTATATATATATATGTATGTATGTATGTATGTATGTATGTATGTATGTATGTATGTATGTATGTATGTATGTATATATATATTTATATATATGCACGTATGTATGTATGTATGTATGTAGAAAACATGATCTTCCGGTGCTGTCCACATACTTTTTCACAGATCTGTATGCACATACATACATATACATACATACACGTACGTAGGCCTACATACATATGCATACATACATATATATACATACATACATACATACATACGCATACATACATACATACATACATACATACATACATACATACATACATACATACATACATACATACATACATACATACATACATACATACATACATACATACATACATACATACATACATACATACATACATACATACATACATACATACATACATACATACATACATACATACATACATACATACATACATACATACATACATACATACATACATACATACATACATACATACACACATATATACATACATACATACATACATGCATACATACATGCATACATAGTCATGGTCAAATTAATTCGCTGAATCGAGTGTTTCTGCAAATTCAAACCTGTCGAGCTGTCCTGACAGATGGCAGCTGATCACTGGAGATTCTACTCAGTAATAGAAGCAGAGTCTATACCTGTCGTTTACGCTCAAACAAGGACAAACCTTAAATAGACTATAGCCTATAGCTCGTTTTCGTAAAATGCTTTTCCATTTGGGTGCCAGAGAAATTCACTTTTCGTAAAATAAGGTTTAATGGCAAACTGATTAAAATGTGGAAAATAAGGATCATTCAACAATGTGCATTTGCGAACACATTTTACTTCCTATTCTGTAAAAAGCAGGCTACGCACTAACGCCTGGCTCAATATTGCTAGAACAATACATGAAAGTTAAACAGTTGCAAAACAAACAATCGCTCATTGGGTCTGTACGAGATCGGGTCAGATATGGCCTCAAGCTAATGCAGGAACACAGCAGCAACAAGCCAGCCGAGGATGAGTCTTGCACGACTCGGCAAATAATGCCATGAGACACGGATGTTTGACGCGGTATACACTAAAATGAATGAAATGGTCGAATAGAATGATAGCCGATCTTTTGAGTGCATGCATTATACAGCTCGCGTAGTTTGCCGGTTTAACATGTAACTAGTCCATGATGCAAAATTATTCAGCGCTTTTTGTTGTTAAACGCCACTAACTAATGAATGTCTAGCAGGTAGCCTAGTGTTCCATACTGATCTGCTCATCACGCGGGTTGACAAGGATCGCGCATCCCTGTGAACTTCCACCGGACAGTGTGTTCCGTATATAATAGCTACAGAATCATCGCTTTTAGGTCCTTTTAGAGACCTGACATTCCAGGTACCTACCCGGAGTCATTTCGAAGGACTACTGCCCCATTTGATCCATACATACTCTGTAGCCTGTTTAACATTCCTGACTGGTAGACCCGGAGGTCAGCTGAATCTAAGGCCCCAATTGCGTCCACAACGCCTAAACAATCAGCCTTGGACTGCCCAACACTCATACACACAGATCTGGCTGTCTTCGAAACCTCAATGATATTATTTGAGTATACCGAATCGGTTCAGCTCCTTTTCACGGTCACTAAGATTGATCCTGTGATGGCAAAACATTTGTTAATGCGTGCAAGGTGAGGCGGAGTTGACTGCAATCATTCATTAAGTGACCTTAAAAACACGCAAGTTAAAAATTTGAATGAGTTTATTTCAGTATTTACTTCGATTAAATTCGAAAAACTAAAAGTCAAAATATTACTAATGCTGTTGCATTTCAACAAAGATTTCAGAAACATAATGTTTTGACTATTTTAGCTTAAAGGCCTAACTCAAGCCGACTAACATGAAGAACCTTGTAACTATGCGTTATAACAGCCAGAATTGATTAATAAACGAAAATACAATACAATACAATACGTTTTAAAGAAGCAAATCAAAACAATTTACAGTACGTGAATAATGTTGCGGATATTTCACAATCGGAAAATTCGTAACAGTAAAATTTGCTGCAGAAATTTGTCTCTGAACAAGTTGTCGCATACAATCACTCAATCAATCAATCTTCGTCTATTCTGTTAGGATGACTTAGACCAGGGTGCGCAACCTTTTCGTACGGTTGCGCACCCCTGACTTAGACGCATTGTGTTTACAATAATTATGGTGTGTTGATTCACTATAATTATAGCTCTGAGATAAGGCTGTTGTGATTAGGCCGATGTTTAGTCAAATGTTTTCAAATAGGATACGGGCTATAAAATTTAATTCTTCCTTCTGAGCAGGGTGAAATGTATGATCTGGATCTCATATTATGGTATTTATTTTGTCTAGTTTGGGGGAAAAGTCTCCGGAGTGAATGGTCAGGGTTGCTACAGATGGCGCGGAATAGCGCGGCGCCGGCTTTTTGGCCAGGTCTTTTGGAGCATGTACCTGGTCGAGGAATCCTCTGCGCTTGATGGGGTTTACAAGTCTGTCAAGGTTATCCTTTTTCTCCGCTCTTGCGTATCCCCACCACGCTGGGGAGACGTACATACAATTCGGTGCAAACAATGATAAAATGCAAGTAGATGTATTGATAGACAGCGTAACGTTAAAATGGTACCCCGTCTGAACATCTAAAGTAGTTTTCTATTATAATTACAACTGATGAACAACGGATACTCAGATGCCTACAAATTCTTTCAGTACTGATAAATTAGAAGTTAACGACCTAAAATTAAGATTCCACAAATTATCTAAATTTTCATTAGTTTTATGGTGTATACACGGTGATTCATTAAAAAACGTTCCCCTATATAAGTTAGCATAACTCATGTAGATGACCATCAATTTTATTGAAATTTCAGAACAATGACGCTTGATGCTTTAGCCAAGTGCTACATAAAAGAGGAAGACAGTTACATATGTTGTTTCACATTCAAAGCCAAAATGACGTAACGCGAATGACGAAACTAATGATGTCACGACTATCTCGACAAAATGGTATCTGTCGGGTCTGCACACGGTCGTACGAACATTCATTTAATCGAACCGGGCGTTAAGGTCAATGGACAATTATATTACAGAGATGTTCTACTAAAACAGGGCCTTTTACCAGACATTCGTGACATTACCGATGAGTATTTCATCTTCCAGCAGGATAGCGCTCCTGCGCACAGAGCACGGGACACTGTTGCGTTACTGGAAACTGAAACACCTGATTTCATCCCGCCTACCTTGTGGCCACCCAACAGCCCTGATTTAAATCCAGTGGACTTTAAGATATGGAGTGTCATGCAAGAGAAGGTCTAAAGATCTCGAATATGTGATGTCAGTGAGTTGCGAAGTCGAATTGTGGAGGCATGGGACGAAATGGATCAGCGCATCATTGATGAATCAGTCAAACAGTGGCGTACTCATCTTCGCGCATGCGTAGCTTCCAAAGGGGGTCAATTTGAACATAAACTTTAACTGTCCTAATGTTTAGAAATAACTCCTCTGTCTTCCTTTAAAATTTCTTTCACATAGCATGACATTTGACGGTGTTACAGTGAAATATGCAGGGGAACGTTTTTTAATGAATCACCGTGTATATATATATCTAATATATATATATATATATATATATAATATATATATATATATATTATATATAATATATAAAGAATACAAAATATTCAGTACAACCACAAGATAAATAAATGATTTATCTATGTAGAACTAGGTTTTAGAAAATGTTTTCAATTTAATTCGCTTTAGAGTAGGATTGACAGTTTCTTTATTGCTGATAGAATCGTAGTTGTCGTGGTTGTCGACAATTTGACCGGCGATGGTCTGACTATTTTCGCCTTCTGCGGACTAGGTACTTGAGGACATACCTGAAGAGATGGTCTCTCGGTAGACCTAATTCCAGAAAAATACTGCTATAATATTTCATTCGGTGTGGCCGATCAATTTTTATTTCACTGCCTCGTGGTGGTGGTTGTGCAGATGATGACGATGATGACGATAATTATCTTTTTTTCGCTCTTCCTACATTCTTCATAAGGGTAATGCTACTAATCTAGCTTTGACATTATAATATAATTGCATTTTAATTAGACACTTGTTGAACTCATTAATATTTAAAAAGAACTAAAAGATCATTGAACTCTATTACGATGTTAGACCATACATCCAGGACAGATATGAACATTATCCATATCTATAACTTGTCAAGGCTCTTTACTTATAACCATAAGTTACGCACTTTTGTCGTTGGCTGCGTTATGACAGCCAGTTTTGAATAAACGAAAATACAATAATACAATACATGCATTGCTACATTCGCCATAGAGAGTTAATCAAGTAACGTAAGATCCAACTCTAAGCTCCCTATAGGATATAAGGACCCGTTACACATTCACAATACCAAACCTTTGCAAATCTTGTTTCCATGGTGCGCGCAGCACAATGCTATGGTCTGCTGGTATAACGGATATGTCACAGACCATGGCCTGCTCTCTTGTCTGCTCTCGCCTTGATTATCTATCTATCTATTGTATCTATGGAATTTATATAGCACCCTTCAAGATAACTACTCATAGAGGCGCTCCCGACCCAGGCCCGGTCAAAGAGGAAGGTCTTAAGTAGTATATAGAAAGAATCAGAGAGGTCTCATGTGATTATGCCAAGTATGTGTTTGCAGGCACATGAGATCTTCAAGTTAACAGGTTTCAATGCATCCAAAATTCTCTGTCTCGCGTTGTGCTGCGCGCACCTTCTCGTTCAAACTCTTTAACTCTGCTCGGTCAGCTGCACTGGCTTCCTATTGAATTAAGAATACGCTTTAAACTGGCCTGTCTTATATATAAAACCCTCACAAATAGCACTCCGTACCAAACCTTCAACCATTAGTTTCTCCGTACATCCCGCCCCGCAGTCTATTATTATTATTATTATTATTATTATTATTTTAGCCCTGAGGTACTTCATTCCCCCAGGGTCTTAGAAATTATAAAAGCGTTGTATTCTGGAACGGCTACCCCTCATCCATGTCAATTAAGGGTTTAATGAAGGAACCACTAAAAGCAAAAGCGTTGAAGCGTTGTATTGTAATGGAGATACGCTGGAATAAGAAGCTGGACTCTCTGGGTTCGCCGGTTGCTTGTGTCAGATGGCGTCCCAGGTCTGAGATAAAATCAAGGCCTTTGCTGTTGATTGGACCTAGCGTTTCCATAGCAATCGGAATAAAAACGTGAGTGTCGAGGAGGGCGGAGTATTTCTGGTTCTTTCTGTCCTCTGCCAAGCCAGGTGCTGCTCCGGCTCGGGTGGCTGATGCGGCAAGGTAGGATGGTGCCAGCGTGTCCACCACCGTGGCATCCCACACCAGGCCTCTGCCAGCTCTCCATGGAATGAGAGTGATGCCATCCGGTCTTTTGCCGTCCGAACGAAGCAGGCCTTGAGGTTCCTTGGTCGCCGGGAATCCTGCTTTAACTAGAGCCCGGTAGAACAGGTCGTTGAGGACACCATGGCGAGCCACACGGCCAAAGCCCAATGAACAAGACAAGCCGTGCTCGCCCCTCGCGGTGACAAGTGCGCCACAAGCACAAGTGTGTGGTTCGCATATGCTGATTCCCAAGCGCAATCCAACCGCCACTCTCATGGCCTTGTCACTCAGTCTCAAGCCACAGGAAGTGATCGGCAAGGAGTAAAGCCAGTCTCCGGCATGCTGAGCTGTGATGGCCCTCCATCGGGCCTGGTCATGTTTCTCTATTAGCGGGTTGAATAGCTCTGAGAACGTCTTTTGTAGTAGTGGTTTGTCCCATTTGGATTGTATATGAGTTGGGAAGTCTTCTGTGATGTTGGTTCCCAGATCCGCCTGCCACAATGCCATTAGCTTCTCAACTTGTGGGTCTGGCTGGTTGCCTAGCTCTCTGAGGATGTCTGACTGGAGAACGAGGGTGCCCGCGGCCGATGCCAGAAAGGCGGGAAGTGCCAGCGACGACGCCCTACGTACTGACAGTCCTCCCATGCCAATTGGAAGAGTGGACTGAAGCCATTGAGACTCAGACAGGTTGATGTTTAAGATGTTCTCCAGGCCCTTTCGGAGACGCTGGTCGTACTCAGCCAAAGCGGGGTGACACACACATGGCGCACAACGTAGACTGTAGAGCATCTTTGGGGCGCCCAGAGAGCTTCTGAGTATAAGCAGTGCATCTTGGCGCGCTATTAGGCTTAGTCTGTTAAGAGCTTTGCTCAGCTCCTCCACTCTGGTGTCCAGTGCTATTTGAAGAGCTGACCCAGTGGAGAGCGGTGCTCCTAAGAGGCAGATCAGGTCTAGGTTCAACCTTGTGAATTGTCTGAATGATTTGTGAGTGACTTGTTGCAGATCTGTGGCTGTCACTTCACATTTCGCTCTGTTAAAGACGAGGCCCAGGTCTGCACATTCTGCCTCCAAAGAATCTATGTCTGTCTCAACCGTGGATGATGGTCCACCCAAGG
Source organism: Aporrectodea caliginosa (assembly GCA_020284085.1). Taxonomy (NCBI): domain Eukaryota; kingdom Metazoa; phylum Annelida; class Clitellata; order Crassiclitellata; family Lumbricidae; genus Aporrectodea; species Aporrectodea caliginosa. The sequence continues at coordinate 21,584 of JACEVL010001135.1, forward strand.
ATATGTCGTCTAAATATCCGAAGGCTAGAGGAGAAGTCAACTTGAGGAGGGCAGGTTGAAGAGGTAGACAGAACAATAGAGGGCCCAGCGGATCGCCCTGCTGTAGGCCAACCATCGATAGTATTGTGTATTTGCCAAACTTGAGCTGAGATGTTTCTGCGTAAGCCAGATGGCAGTAAGGCGCAATCTCTGGCAGAAGAGTGTTGACAGATGATAGCATGCGATCTCGATAAAGACTGTTGAAAGCGTTTGATATGTCGAGCTTTACAAAGACGGCGTTCGAGTCCAGATCTGCCAAAAATCGACGTGAAGCATGAACTGCAGCCTCTGCTCCTCCTGAAATGCCCACACCTAGTTGTCTTGGTGACAGGTAGGATAATATTTTGGGTACTGAGTAAGAGTTGGCACCCTTGGAGGCCAGTCTGCGCCATAGGTATCCTATTACAATGGGACGCAGGCCACCTGTTTTCTTCCTGAGAGCGAACAGCGTGCCACCGAACAAGATTGATCTGATTTCTTGCGGGCAGATGCCTTTCAGCAGTAAGTTGATTAATGCTGTGACTGCAGAGACGAGAGTTTGGCCGGCATCGGCGGATTTGATCATTTCCAGAAGGTGCTGTGGCCGCAGTCCGTCCGGGCCCCCCGATGAACCAGCTGGAAATGTGCGGGTGAGGTCACGCAGCTCTGACTCCGCCAGTTGGATTGGCTGAGTAAGAGGTGGAGGCGGAGCAGTCGGGCGGTCCAGTGAAGGGACCGGATGCTTAGATTGCAGTTCGGTGAATGTTTGATCGCAGATCATGGCCGGAGTTTCACCCGAGCAGAGTATCCTTGCAGCCGCCTTGATATTGCCATCTTCGAGCTTGGCCGAGACTGCTGCCGCAATAGACTGATCGCTGCCGTAGTTCTTGTTGTTACCCGCCTGGTGAAGCTGTTCTTCATCTCCAAATATTGCTTCCGCCTTGGTGCGCCAAGTGTCAAAAAACTCTGTGGTCCTTTTCTTAATGATGGAGGTCAGGTTATGACGCTTGCCTCCGTGTCTTAGCTGTTCCAGTATTACTGCGCCGAAGCTCAGCAGGCATCTCCAGTTGTCCAGTTGCGTTGGATCTGATGTGAGCTGGTTGATAATGCTTGTTAAGAGTAGACCTGTACAGTTTCTGGCACCTTTAGGAATGTGACGCATGAGTTTGAACTGTAAAGAAGGGTGTTTTGAATAGTCAATGGTAGGCGCTGCTTTGCATTTGACATTGGCCGTTCCATCTGTTTGACACACGTTTGGTTCATGAATTACTTGCGAAAGGACATTAGCCATTCCATCTATTATTATTATTATTATTATTATTATTATTATTATTATTATTATTATTATTATTATTATTATTATTATTATTATGGAACGATGTCTCCATGAAAACCGTGTTTCCATGAGTAAGGAACAATACCTGATAACTCACTAGGGGTAATCTCGACCATAGCTTCCCCTCTTTCCAACTGAAAATGAAAAAATTCACACACAACAATAAAAACTTTTAACAAATTCAATGTGTCTTAAAACAACTCTGCAGTTTGGTAGATGTAATTCAAGCCAATAATTTTAAGCATACGTCTGATGAAATTAAAGGTAAAATATTATTATTAATTATTATTATTATTATTATTATTATTATTACTATTATTACTATTATTATTATTATTATTATTATTATTATTATTATTATTATTATTATTATTATTATTATTATTATTATTATTATTATTATTATTATTATTATATTATTATTATATTATTATTATTATTACTATTATTATTATTATTATTATTAATATTATTATTAATAATTATTATTAGTATTAATATTGTTATTATGTGACCATATTTTGATGAACAAGTTCAATTTAGTGTGAAAACATGACCAGAATAATCTAGCTTACCATAGAGGGATCGAACTGCTAAGATGTCGTCCTCAGCCAGTTCTCTGTTTGTTGAAGTCTCTGATGTGTGGGTTCATGATCGATTCTGGTTTTTCGCTGTGCGCGATAATGGCGTGTCCAAATTCATGCATAGCGACATAGAGCAAGTCTTTTACAACAATGCACGAAAAAGTAAGTAAGAAAACGCCTTCAAATTGTACTTGTATCGATGCACAATGTGCCAATCGATAAGCCAACAATGTTTATGTAAATACGCATGAAGGTATGCATGTAGGTATGTGGAAATGTAATCGTGTGCAACTGTGCATAGTATATGTTATAATATATATGCATTAATGTAAGTTGGTAAGTGTGTCCATGTATATATATATGCAGGAATGTATGCATACATTTTGGCAGGTATGTATGTATGTATGTATGTATGTATGTATGTATGTATGTATGTATGCATGTATGTATGTATGTATGTATGTATGTATGTATGTATGTATGTATGTATGTATGTATGTATGTATGTATGTATGTATGTATGTATGTATGTATGTATGTATGTATGTATGTATGTATATGTATGTATGTATGTATGTATGTATGTATGTATGTATGTATGTATGTATGAGTGTATGCATACATGAGTGTATGCATGTATGTATTTATAATTGTATAGGTGTATGTACATCGATACACGAAGACAAATAATAATCATTATGTATGTACATATTATATACATGTTTTCAAATGCATTCCAATGACTTCAATAGCGCCGTTATCACTAATCCACCAAGAAATCCGTTAATCAATCGATCGATCAATTCATCTATCCACGAATAAATCAATCAATCCATCCATCCAAGCATCCATATATCCGTCTCTCCATCGATCCATCCGCCCGTTCATCAATCCATCAATGATCCATCCACTGTTCCTTCCCTCCGTCAATCCCTCCATCAATCCATCCGCCCGTTCATCAATCCACCCATTCATCCTCTCATGTATTCGATACCTTCGTCAGCGTAGAGTGACCATGGTTCGCTGGCATCGAAATGTATGTCCCCGTTCTGCGGATAGAAGCCGTGGGCGAGAATATTACTTCGACCATCGAAAGGGAATCCGTCATTGTGGTCTTTATAGTAGAATCCGATTCTGATATCGGCATCCGTTGAGTTCTTCTCTGTGACTGTTAGTCCTGACACGTCAGTCCAAACCTAGCAAACGAAAGCAATCGCTCACACAAGACAAGGCCGATTGAAGTCAAAGCTGGCAATGGCTCTAACACAGCACGGTGGACTATTGGAAAGAGTGCTCTACCTATAACGCGGAGAGTACGGGTTCAAGACTCGTTCGAGGCAATTACTGCAGTGGTAGGGACCTTTGTCAAGTCCTTCACTCACAATATTATTGCTCAGCGCCATCGATGTTCTGTCGAATGGTCGTGTGCATCTTTAGATGTTGGATGGAAATAAATATCATACATTGTATTGTAATACTGACATAGAAGACAGAGGATGGGACTTAAGAAGGGCAATAGAACTAAGAGACCGACCGAAATGGAGAAGTTTTGTTAGAGCCTCATCGTCAGCGAATACTTGACGGAGGAGAAAGAAAGAAGTACCTGAATGTAAAGGCTAAAATAAGGATTTTAATACATATTGCATATCTTCTGAACCACCTGAAACTTCTGTTATTCAATGCTATTTAACGAAGAGACCAAGTCATTATAAGATAACTAAGATAAAGTAAGTTATCTCAAATTATGACTTAGAAAACCACGCTAATTTTTCCAACCGATTATGTGGGTTATCTATTGAAGAGGTATGGTACACGTGAAAGAGGTATGGAACGTGTTTAGGGGTATGGTATGTGTTTAAGAGATTTGGTACGTGAGTTTGTATTACCTTCATTGCCCGCTGGATTGTGAATCTAATATCCTGTTCGGTAATGTTGACAATTGTGCGATTTACGTCGTAGTTTTCTACGTAGTAGGTAAGATCGGTTTTCTTCCACCTTCTACCTGTAATGCGGAAAGTACGGGTTCAAGACTCGTTCGAGGCAATTACTGTGGTAGTAAGAGTAAGAAAGAGAATCTGAGGTTTATCATTTCACCCTCACTTGCGACCCCATACTGAAGCTAATCGTTGAATTCCCTGTTCCAATGGGACAGCTGGTTCCGACCGATCAGCACACGTGCACACCTTTGAGATAATTGGATACAACAGATTAACCTACATTCAACAGCTTAGTCTATTTTTAACAGACTAGTCTCTAGTAAAATGTGAATGTACACATTTTCTAGAGCGACTGTATGACTTCCACTTTGCTCGTTTTTCCAACGAATTGATCGGGTGAGATCCTTCACCACCTTTGCTTGTAATAAGTGCCTCGTCATTTAAGGTCCCCGTGAACGGACCGTACACGCCCGAGATAGCATCAGTGTCCAACCCCAAAGACGTCCGCAAGAAGGTTGGGGAATTAGCTTATGCCAATGTCAAATAAAATCAAAGAACATAAAGTCCTTTGAATGTAGAGAACGCACGTCTGTTCTAGCGTCCGAGGTAACTTTCATCTCATTCTACAACAGATTATTTGGGCTCATATGTGAGAAAGTCAATTTCCTCAAACATCCTCACTAAGAGAGGATTCCATGCTGAGAACTATCACGCAGGGGAGAATGAAAGAAAAATAAGAAGAAGAACTGGACGAATTATAGTGGAAGGATATGGAAACTGAAGGAGGAAGCCCAGCATTGAAAGGAGTGGCGTCATTGAACATCTTCATTGATCATCTGTCCAAGAGCAGAGAACTGAAAGAAGAAGAACGTGCGATAAGTTCTCACTTATTAGTCAAGCGCTCGTTTTGTTTACACAATTCTAGCTGAAATATAATTTGTTAATAATATTATTGTCCCTCGCTTACCATCTGTGACGAATCTCTTCTTACGGTTGTGGACACCGCTGCTCGGAGCATTGATCGGAGTTTCCATCTCTTTACGAGTCTCCTCGTTAACCACACCTAAATGGACAAAGGAAAATTTAATCTTAGATGAATATTTAAACAGCATGTATGTATGTGTGTATGTATGCGTGCATTTATGTGTGTATGTATGTACCTTATGTATGTATGGTATGTATGTATGTGTATGTATGTATATATGTATGTATCTTAATGAATGTTTTCAGATGTATGTATGTATGTATGCATGTAGGGATTGTAGGTAGTATGTATGATAATATGCATAGATGTATATGTGTATGAATGCATGTATGTATGTATACATACATACATTGACACATATACATATATAAATTAACCTTAAAATGATTAAACACCCTACTGCCGCTAATAATGCAAAGTATATTAATAATACAGAAATAAATTCAAATCGCTTAGAATTAAAACTGAAAAAAATTACCATGCCTCAAAATTTCAAAAATATAATAGCGACTTAAAACATTCTTGGAAAATTATTAGGTCCGTTTTTAGCACATCCAATAGCAACACAAAATTGATTAACTATGTATTAACGGTGTTAAAACTGACGCAGAAACTATGGCTGAAATATTTAACTCCTACTTCTCGAGCATTGCTCAAACCCTATCCCAAAAAATTCCGGTTTTTCAAAAACTCTTTCAATCTTATATGATGCCGTCTCTTCCTAATTCCTCTGCCCTAACTTCTACAACCCCCGAGGAGCTAATTTCCATTAATCAGTCTCTCAAACTTACTCATAGCTCTGGCCCTGATGACATTAGCCCATACACTACTAGTACATGTATAATACTAAATCTTCTTGCAAATCCTCTATCGGAATTCATAAACTCTTCTTTTGCCACTGGAATTGTCCCGCCTGCCTTGAAAATGGCCAGAGTCACACCAATTTACAAACAGGGCAACAAATCTGAACTAGGCAATTTTAGGCCCATATCTGATTTACCTTATTTCTATAAACTAATTGAAAGAGCTACAGTGTATGTATAATAGACTGTAGGCTACGACTACGTTACTAAACTGAAAATCATATATATTTAAACCAACACGGATTTCAGGCTGGACATTCAACTGCCATGTCTCTCTTGAATATCCAAGATAAAATTTTGCAAGCTCGTATTAATGGTTGCAGACCAGTCACGTTACTTGATCTTAAAGGTCATGGAATGTAATTACCGCAGAGTGGCAAGTGTGAGTCTTCCGGACTTCTAGTAGTCAAAACTCCTACATTAGACACCAAGATCACCTTTCTAAAACTTGTGGGTGGCTATGGAGACATGAAAGGTCACTATGAGCGCCACGATGAGTGAAATCACGCCATCTGTGATTTATAATTATCACACAGTGTCAAAAATTGACTTTTCAAATTCCTTGTAGTCGAGAATGCTAGTCTCGACTCTGAGGTCTATACTTTCAAAGTCTTCTGGCTGTGGAGATAGAGGCTGTTATTTCAAAAGTCACAGTTAGTGACGTTATGTCACGTGTTCTGGAAGAAGTAACTGCCTAAGGGTTTTAAAAATATGTTATGTGATTCATCTTTCCTAAAACCCATAACTTGACACCAATAGGCCCTATCATTCGTTAAAGAACAATTCTTTAAGAGAAGCCATTGATCCAAATAAACCTCAACTGTGACGTCAAAGTTTGACGTAATGTCACATGGCATCATGCAAGAGTAACCTTATGAAACAAAAACTATGTTGTAGGCAAATCATTTTCAAGAAACCTTGCTAAAGGTATTCTGAATATCTCTTCCCTTTTGAAAGTTATGCATTAAAAACAGCTCTGGGTCCCAGACTATGGGGGTAATACTTCCATACCGGTTATCGCATGATGGGTAAACAAAATTTGATCAGGCTTTGAGGGACGTCTGAATCTTGTTCAACTTTGCAGAAACTTTGCACTTTTTATCAGTATAGCTAAGAGTCACTTTTTAGAGGTTGGCCATTGATATTTATTGAGAATTATATATTTTTGTAGGGACCCTGGGCAAGTCCTTCACTCGCAATTATTGCTCATGCGCTTCGGCGTGAAACTCCGATTCAGCGTCCACGCAGTAATGGATGAATAGATCATAGGGGCGCGCAGTGTTACAATTGTAAACTTTGTGTAGTCTCACACGCAGGCTGTACAGTGTAGCTTGGCGCCGTCAGTTGATCTTTAAAATGTAATGTAATGGAAATATTTGAAATTCCTCAGCGCCACACAAAGTCAACGTCGGGAGGGGAAGACCAGCTTAAACACCGGTGCTATATCAATTCAAGTCAGCAGCAGCCAGGTTGGTGTTTGGTCCGGTTCCGATGCCAGGTAAGAATCCGGTGAGGTCAAGCGATGGTTCGACATAACGTCGTGTGCTATATAAATATGTATGTATGTATGAGCACTTGTTATAGCGCCCCTTCAAGATTTCTACTCAGAGGCGTTCTCGACTACAGCACGGACACTGAATCGGAGTTTCACGCCGAAGCGCATGAGCAATTGCGAGTGAAAGACTTGCCCAGGGTCCCTACGCGGCGGCTTGAGGTGGATTCGAACCCGCAACCCTCCGGCTGCAAGGCATCGAACATACCCCTACACCACCGCGCCCCATAAAAAATCATGCAGGCACAATAACCGACATTGCTTACCTGTTGGTTGTACGCAGATCTTCCTCTGGAAACGACGAACGGCCATCCAAAATAGCTGTTCTATCGAATCCACGGGACGGTGCTCTTCAGATTCTCTGTCTTCGACTCGTACAATAATGTCCTTTTCGAAATACCTCCCTCCCTTTGATTTTGGGGGATCCAGCGTTCTGTTGTCGATGGCAAGCGAATATAATGCGTTGTCATGTGTGCAGTTACTATAGTACACTCTGAGGTCCTATAAAGCCGATGAAAGAGCGAATTAAAGTTAAGGTGATAGTAAATACTTGTGAATGTCAAGCAACTCATAAGAAACTCAAAAGCTATTTTTATAGTGTACAAATAGTCGCAACATTGCGGTTGAATACACTGCTTCATTGTCACTTTTTCACACAGCCACATTTTTTAGCAAGTAGTCATGAAATGAGAGAGGCATTCACTCAAACATGCATACATACATTCAAAGTTTATTTGTTTATTTAGCACCTGACTCCAATAACTACCAAGAGGCCTTCCAGGACCATCCGCGGCGAAAAAGAACAGTTTTTGTTTTAGAAAGTGCATTCAAAATCCCTAGCTAAGACATTCTACATGATAATAATAATAATAATGATAATAATAATAATAATAATAATAATAATAATAATAATAATAATAATAATAATAATAATAATAATAATAATAATAATAATAATAATAATAATAATAATAATAATAATAATAATAATGTTGCAATGGCAACAATCTACCTTACCCATCGGGTTAGGCGGACTGGGCATTCGAAGGGCGTCATCACTGGCACTTCCCGCTTTTCTAGCATCAGCCGCGGGCACCTCCGAGCTCCAGTCAAACATCTTATGCGTACTGGACAGTCAACCGGATTTGCATTACACGAACCTATCCACGCACTGGCAGACAATAACTGGGTTGTCGTTGACGGAATACTGTCCAGCAAATATACAAGCCAAATGGGACAACCCGATTCTTCTAAGAGAGCATTCGGAACTACTCCTTTCCACCACAGAGCTGAGCGAACAGGCGCGCCTGAAAGCCGTGTCCTTCCAGTACGCCAGCGATTGGCTGTATTCTCTGCCAATTACATCCTGCGGCCTCAGGCTCAGCGATGAGGCCATCAGAGTGGCGGTTGGCCTTCGTCTGGGGGCCAACATATGCCAACCACACGTCTGCGCTTGCGGCGCACTGGTTACCGCTAGAGGAACACACGGCCTCTCTAGACTTGCTCTCTGGGATTTGGTCGTGTGGCCAGACACGCCGCCATCAACGACCTCATCCATCGTAATCTTATCAAAGCCGGTTTCCCAGCAGTTAAAAAGCCACGGGGCATGCTGCGCTCGGATGGTAAGAGACCGGACGGCACCACCCTTATACCATGGAGAGCGGGCCGAAACCTCGTTTGGGATGCAACGGTGGTTGATACGCTAGCGCCTTCCTACCTGCAGGCAACGGCCGTAACAGCAGGAGCCGCAGCAGAAATTGCGGACAACAGGAAAAATCAAAAATACCAGACCCTTCTGGACATACATGACTTCATCCCGCTGGCCCTGGAAACTTTAGGCCCAATTAACTCTAGAGGCCTTGCATTAATCACAGAGATGGGCCGTCATCTGACAAAGGCGACGGACGACGTCAGAGAGACGACCTTCCTCTTCCAAAGACTGTCGTTGACAATTCAGCGCTTTAACGCTGTGGCCTTCACCGGTTCTTTTGTTGACCCTATGCCCGAGATGGAAGAGGGATAGCCCTTCCAGTTACACTAGATTTTGATATAATAATAGTAATATTAATAATAATAATAATAATAATAATAATAATAATAATAATAATAATAATAATAATAATAATAATAATAATAATAATAATAATAATAATAATAATAATAATAATCTTTTTCTTTATTAAGCGCCGGACAAACGCACTGCGCTGTACATTTACATGTTATGCAATTTAAATCTTAACTACTAACAGAACAGACAGCCTACAATACAACGGCGCTAATAGCAGCCTACAAAGCATATCCGCCCAACGGGGCTCGAACTCGGTACCTCTCGCACTCCGTGCCAGATGTTACCCAATGTGCTATCGGACCCCCCGATGTATAGGCACTTATCGTGAAAGATGTAACTAACCCGTTCAGACTAATTCTTAAGACAAAAATTAGCAATTGGTCGAATGGTAGTATTGGGATGTTCTATTTGATACCTCTTGCGCATGACGGGTCGAGTACTTGGGCTGGAGTGGCAAACCGAAAACCACCGTCGACGACAGCATGGCAACAGCAGCGAAGAAGAAAATGCCGATCTTCATGGCGAATTGTTTCGTCGTCCCACAGAAGCTTAGCCGCATCGAAGAACTGTCGATTGAAGAACTGACGAAAGAACGATGCCTATAATAATACGATGACAAACTTAAATTCGTTTATACGATGACAAACTGGAGATCGACGTATTTATACCGATCAGCCCAAGTACTCGACCCGTCAATTTATGCTGTGACCGACTGACCTGGATTTATCAATCGATCAATATTGACTTCGGAGATAGTTTAATTGGCGATTTTGGTTGAGATACGTGAGCCAAAGTTATAGTTAGAATGGAAATGAGTGCATCTGTTCGTATGCTGATTCAATGGGTTTTCCACTGACCTCTCCGGAAGAGATCCTGGAAATTAGCACTTCTATAAAAAAAACACATACCAGAGGTTTAGACGATATCGACCCTTACTTAGCCACTCCAAATATCCACCTAATAGCTAATATTTTATCGGCTATCATTAACTGTTCTTTAACGAACGGAACAGTTCCTTCTAAGCTGAAAATGGCTAAAGTGGTTCCAATTTTCAAAAAGGGTGATGCCGAAAATCCGGCGAACTATAGACCAATCTCAGTACTTCCTTATTTCGCAAAATACTTCGAGAAAATAGTCTACGTTAGACTTAGTAATTATATTAACACTTACAACCTAATACACCAAACCCAACATGGTTTCCAGCAGGGTCACTCCACCTATATGGCTTTATTAGACATGGAGGACAGAATTACAAAAGCAATCGATGCAAACGAATTTTCCGTAGGTATCTTTATCGACCTCGCAAAGGCGTTCGATACAGTGGACCATACTATTCTACTAAAAAAGCTTGAAAATTTGGGAATTAGGGGTTCTGTCTTAAAATGGTTCCACAGCTATTTCCAGAATCGTATTCAGAAGGTTATGTGTAATGATGTACTTTCAGAGGGTCGTAAAATACTATATGGAGTCCCCCAAGGCTCCAATCTCGGTCCTCTTCTGTTCCTCCTATTCATTAATGACCTTGCAAATGTTTCAAAAAACCTGTACTTCATCCTATTTGCTGATGACACCAACATCTTCTTCGCGCATCACTCTTGGGAAACCCTACAACAAATAGTTAATAATGAACTAATTCTAGTTAATAAATGGTTCTTAGCCAATCGTCTTACCCTTAACATTGACAAAACAAACATAATATTATTCAGATCTCATCGAAAACCTTCACCAAGGGAGTTTGCCCTGGAAATGGCAGGAACCCCATTATTACGAGTCGAGTCCGCCAGATTTCTAGGAGTCACGGTCGATAGCCACTTATCCTGGAGAGAACATATTAATTTCATTGCTAAAAAACTCGCTAAAAACATTGGTATTCTATATAGGGTCTCCCACCTTCTTCCTGAAGCCGCCAGGTTGAATTTATATAATTCCCTAATCCTCCCATACCTAACATATTGCAATATGATCTGGGCCTCCAACTACGACTCAAGAATTAGTAAACTAATTATCTTACAAAAAAAAGCTATCCGAGTAATTGCAGGTGTCCCAAAGGGATCTCACACTCATTACATCTTTAAGAAATTAAATCTGTTAAACTTGAAGCAGGTAAGAGCAGTTCAAATCGGAGAGTTCGTTTACAAATCTCAAAATAATATTCTCCCGAGTTTATTTCATAGCTATTTTATAGCTGGTTCTCAAATCCACTCCCACGACACTAGGAATGCCACTTCTCTCAGAGCAACCTATGCTCGTACCAATTCACGAGTATTCAGCATCAAGTTCTACGGCCCAAAACTCTGGAATACCATTCCATTAGACATACGCCTTGCGCCAAATATCTACTTATTTAAGATTAGATTTAAAGCATATCTCATAACGTCATCTGACTGACCTCCCCGGTGGTGGAGGATCCCTGTGAATGGCCAGCCTTCTTCTTCTTCTTCTTTTTCCTTTTTCTTTCCCTTTCTCTTCTCGTCTCCTCTCTCCTCATGTCTTGCATTCTTCCTCACTTTCTCTTCCTGATCTCTCTGCATTCTCGCTCTTCCTTCTTTCAACTCTCCTCTCCCTTACTTCGCGTCTCCTCTACCTCCTCAGTTTACTTATTTCATTTTAATAGTAAGGATTTTAGTTAAGGATTTTAGTTAAGGTTATTTTGGGGTATTTTGCCCAATTACTATGTTTTTTTTGTGTTTTTGTCCGCCGTTACTAGTGTCTATCTTCTTGTAACTTTCTTAATAGTTAAGGTATGCAACCTCCCATTGTTCTATTGCTCACCTATTGATTTCCCCCATCCTCTCGAATTGTCGTAATTTCTGGACTGTCTCTTGACCGTACTATCATTGGTTGGTAAATGAACTTGTAGGTCGCCCCAACTAGCGGGAATAATCCTCCCTTTGGGGTCTCCTTTTGCCTCATGTAGCGTGATACACCTGTTAAATTTACTTGATTCACTATTGTATAACGGGTCACATTATCTGATGCAATAAAGTTTTTTCTGATTCTGATTCTGATTCTGATTCTGATAATCGGGCAGGACAGTTTAATGGAATCATGAATGGACTGTAGACTTAATAATTATGTGAATACTCGACCGTCCGTCGCTACAGGCATCAATCCAAACATGTGGAAATATTCCGGTGCCAACCACTTCCTCCCAACAAACAATAATGGCTAAATTAATGAAAAAGAGACAAGTATTATAATAATGAATAGGCTTCACTGGCATGAAGCGAGAACCTACTTGATACTCTACCAACCGTCGTTACATACAGGCATCAACCAGTTTCTACCAGTAGACAATATACTCGAGGAACAGAGGGGATAATATAAATAGGCTTTACTGGGGAACAATGAGGAAGCGTCTCGATTCGGCTTACAGGTGCAAATGAATACATTGAAACCTAGAGGCAAGTTGTAACTGGACAGACGCTTTGGTCTATTAGAAAATGGAGATAATCCTGCAATAACACGTACTGCGCGTTTCTGCAGTTTAGTTTCTCCATTTAGCAGGAAGGATAATTTGATTCCCACGCAATGTTTCAATACGACAAATACGGATGACCTAGGGAATAACGTAAATAATATAAACTAAGGCGTACTTAGTGGAGTAAAACATGACCAATGCGAGATATTATTCTAATACATTTTGCAATTTTAGTAGAGAGATATAGATATTTGATATGCTCTTTTTAATGGTAAATGCTCATCAATATGCACAAAGAAATTCAGTACATTCAGTTTGCAAATTAATATAATGTCAAGGCAACGTTTGATATTCTGCTGTAAAAGGAGTTTTATGTGGGAAATAAGATATACTAGTATTGGTCATAGGCATATTCATTATTCAGTGATACGCTGTTTTGCCTTAAACCAGTCTGCTGCATTCATGAGTTCAGTGTTAACCAACTCCAGTAATAAACCCAGAGATTTATGAGATAGAAAAACATTTGTGTTATATGCAAAGAGAAGTAAATTAAGCCAACCAGACGAGTTGAGAAGGTCATTTAATAAATAAAGGTGGGCCCTTAGATTTAGTTCTCTGTTGAACTCCACGACGAATGAATTTTACTTGTAATAAATTAGGCCTACCATAACACAAGACCTGCCGTTTTATTTGGTCTAAAGTACTTCTGGATGCGTACAACCTACATATACATAGACAGATAATTGAGATATATATAGAGACAGATAGAGAGAGTTGGACAGATAGAGACAGAAATAGAGAGCGAGAGGGAGACACCCAGACATACAGTCAGACAGGCAAAGAGAAAGAAAGAAAGACAACCAGAAAGGAACGAGCAAGGGCAGAGACCTTGCTATGCGTGGGCTTTGCTGGAATGCACTAGCCTGCGTATAGATCTATAGGCACGAGAGTCATGCAATGCGGTTAACAGACACATGGTGTTGTCATTGGTATACTTCTGCAAGACGTCACCGCTGATTCTGACTCCAGCACAGACATGGCTAGAAGTAAGTCTCACAACCTTAGTTCCAACGCCCTTCACTGGCGCCATCATAAAGATGTCCAAGAATTTCTCAAGCACTTTGAACTATGGTCTACGTGCCGTAAGATGGACCAGGAAACAAAGCCAGCTGCTGTTGAGGGACTGTGCCGCGAATGTGATATAATACCCAATCAAAAGACGCCCGTTACAGCGTCGTTGACCTAAATGCTTTATGGGGAGTATTCACCTCCTGCGTTAGTCTATTACCAGCCCACTATAGGCTACATGACTACGACTGTGGAATATGCTAAGGAATCACAAGAGTGGGCAAAAATAGCTCTCAATTTTGTTTCTTACGCGAGACTGTCCGGATACGAAAACCTACTCTGCGTGGTAAAACACATCGCTTCTTCACACCACATTGAAGTCGTCATCAGCCATACCTCTTGGGGGGCCCGATAGCCCATTGGATAACATCTGGCACAGAGAGCGAGAGGTACCGAGTTCGAGCCCCGTAGGGTAGACATGCTTTGTAGGCTGCTATTAGCGCCGTTGTATTTGCAGGCTGTCTGTTCTGTTAGTAGTTAAGATTGTTTCAATTGCATAACATGTAAATGTACAGCGCAGTTCGTTTGTCAGGCGCTTGATTAAAGAAAAGATATTATTTATTATTATTATTATTATTATCTTTCTTTTCCTCACCAGTTATCCGTGTTATGCGCAAGAAAAATTCAAGATGGTTACCTAGACGAAGTCGGTGTGGTCTAAGATCAAGACTAAGTCCAAGTGATCCGAGAACAAGACCAAGTGGCCGACGACCAGCGTAAGCCTCGATACCAGGACCATAACCGTAATTCTCAATTGAAGTTTTACATAATTCCATAATTGAAATCAGGTGTTTATTACATTTTACAAGTACTAAATCACACAAGGTTTTGTCTATAAGTCTTGCCCATGGTCTCGAAGCTCCATCCCTGTCAGTTAGGCTCTCTGCAAGTGGCAAACAACAATGGCTCATTAGTCATTACGCTCATCACCATCGACGAAATAAGACAGTTCACAGACTGTTAAAGACTTATGCGCAGTTCATTATGTAGATGATGGCAACTTTTACCTCAACCAAATCGACTCATATTCTACGAGGTAACATTACATGACATCGTGGCTCAGCTAAAACACCCGTAGGCCTACTAGTGCAGAGGGTACACGAATGTATACTGCATTTTTTTAAACGGTTTGCCGCTTTGCACAGTTGTAGTTGGAACCTAAGAGAACATTTTAGGAAGGGAGGTATTCGAAATTTCTCTTATAATTCAAGATGGTGGTTTTTTTCAAAATGGCCGACCGATATTGAGATTTTTCAATATCTAGGCTTCTAGTTCACTTACAATCATATTATCTTGGTGTCTAAACATACACATTTAGGGGCCATGATTCCATTAGGGCCATCGCAGAGTAGCCCAGGTCTCATCGATCGGCCATTTTTCAAAATGGCCGACGAAAATTGAGATTTTTCAATATCTCGGCTTCTAGTTCACTTAGAATCGTTATTTTGGTGTCCAAACATACACATTTAGGGGCAATGTTTCGACTAGGGACATAGCAGATTAACCCTCGGGCTACCAAGAGGGGGTGGTTGCCACCCCCCTAGGTTTTTTTTCATCTCAAACTTTTTCCGTATGGAATAAAAATTTGACCTTTTAGGTAGCTGTAGGGGGTTCATTTGCACACGTTTTTAGGTAAAATGTGAGATGATATCTCACACCGTTCAAAAGTTATACCCAATATACCTGAGGTACCAGGGGGTGGATACCACCCTCCCCTAGATTTTCGACTATATCTTATCCGTCATTTAATATTAAGAGACACAAATTATACCATTCTATAGAGGGAATGTGGGGCTACATTTCCATGGTCACTGAGTTGACCTGAGACAACCGGAAGTGCTCAAAATAAATTATAATACGCGTAACATGCGTGAAAAATGGCTGAATGGAAGGACTCCCCCTTAGTTTTTTGTCTGTAGCGTATTCATTTGTCTTCCTGGAAGAGAAACAAAGATACCATTCTTTAGAGGGAATGAAGGGCTTCATTTGCATACCTACATCTTTGTCTTTTGAATACCGGAAGTGATCAAAATAAATAATAATACGCGTAATCTGTGTGAAAATGGCTGAATACAGCGTTATAACGTAAACCGATATATATGTATGGATATATATGTATGGATGTACATTTATACTATATAAACATGTGTAGGGATGATTTTGTGTATCTTTTATACATAGATTAGTTTCAAAACACACATAATCTTATATTTGTTTATCCAAAAAGTACAAAATGTACGCAATAATATACAATATTGCTAATTAATGGGTCCCGTTGTTAAAAGTGATGTAATTTCGAGGTGCATTCACATAATGTACAACTAAATATACCATTCTGTGCAGAAATGAATGCTGAATCCAATGCTGTATTACAAGTTATGATATGTAAAACCAAACACGAAATCCAGGGGGGTGGTAACCACCCCCCCTTGGTAGTCCGTGTTACAAAAAAAGCTTGGTAGCCCTAGGGTTAACCTTTGGTCTCATCGGTCGGCCATTTTCCAAATTGGCCGACCAAAATTGAGATTTCTATTTTCAAAATACCACGAATCTACGGTCAACATTAACATAAGACATCAAAATGATGCCGAACAAGGTCAATTCATTGCAAAACGGCGAAACTGTTAAAAAAATAAAGCAATAAATACTTTCTGCATTCAGTGCTTGTTTTCCAATTTCTTTGTGGCAACTTCCCTCATTACTATGGACGGTATCCTAGAGTTTTAATTATAAGAGTCTTTCATGGATTTCTAGAACATATTAGTCATAGTTTATCTATCTTTCTTTCATTAAAAAGTAAGAAATTACATGCAATATTATAATGATTACATGACCTGAAATTACATTGGGGAAATGAAATCAGATTTATACAATTTCAAATTGGACTTACGCGACAGATCTTGCAAGAAATAACATTCTGGTAACAAAGTTAACGTATGTAGGAAGATGGACATGCGAATATTTCGCATTTAATATTATCGTAAATAATATTGAAAGCAAAACATTTTAAATTTTGACTGCATAATCTTGCACATTCAATGCTCCTCATTTTGTTCAATAGATGAACCTTGTTTGGTTGACCGTCTACGCACAGATTACGTCTCTCACCAGAGGCGTATGCTGCCGAAAATTTGGTGCAGTTGCTCAGGTAAGAGACAGTAGGAGAACAATTCTCCTGAACAGCTTCAGCAGAGGCCTACTATTAACCCAAAGGCGAAAGACAACCCCGAGTATAGGTTCTAGCAACCCGTCCACTATCAATACATGCCTCAGAATGGGACCAACTTTTGGCAATTAGCGAAGCATTAGAATTGAGTGGAAAGGAAATGACGCGAAGACTGAAGACAGTTGTACCGAATGGGATGGGGGAATCAGGGTTAAAGTGGTGCCGTCATTTTCGATCTGTCGACCTAGGGACGAGTAGGACAGTGTAATGTCTGCACTTGTTTGCGGATTGTGACCTGCAGGTCACATATTAAAATGGTGAAGCAACGAACAGTCAAGGTCTTCAGAGTGGCATTAACCGTCTATTAAGCAAGGTGCATCATTATCCGGCCAGCAAAAGGCCCAATTACACACAAATAACAAGAACAAACTCAAATCCGACGAAGCTGATGTCTTTTATTAAATAGAAAAAACAGTACATAGTTATTTAAGAAACGACGGAGTCACGTTTTTGAATAAATGGAACTGAAACATTGAATAATTAAGTTCTCTATTTTCAATTTTTATTTCAAACTAAAAGCGATAATGTAGCTGATCGCTTTAAAGCAAATGTTCTGATGTTTGTAAGAAGCAAATCAAAGCAATTTACAGTAGGCCTAAGTGGTTGGTTAATATTGCGGCTATTTCACCATGGGAAAAGATTCGTAACAACAAAATTTTCTGCAGGAGAATTATCAGCTCAGATAATATCAATAATAGCAATAAAACAAAACACAATAATTAAGCAGTCACTAACCATCACAAACGTTCATCATTATCACCGTCACCATCAGCATCATCAGCGCTTTTATGAGTTGTTTAAAATGCGCAATACTGAGCGTCTTGACACATGTACACGAATATAACAATTAGATACGAATATACGATTCGGTGCATGCAGTGACAACATGTAAGTAAATTACAGAATATGAAACCTTTAAATCGTGCTTACACGAAACTGCGTTATAAATGATAACTGGTGTCAATTGAGTGCAACTGTTACAGTGCTACAGAAACAGTGGCGTAACGAGGGGTCAGAGGGGCGCAGGAGGGGTGGCGCAAAATTAGGTTTCTGACAATTTTTTGTGCGTACACGAAACTGCGTTATAAATTGTAGAAATAACTGCATTCGATTGGGTGCAACAGTGCTACAGAAATATGCAACAGTTACTGCTGTAGTGCGAATAATGACAATAACTGCAATTACGATACCAAGAAGTGTTTCAGTCTGTTTTTGTTTAAATAGTGTAATGTACACGCAGTTCAACCGCTGTTGTCTGTAGTATTCGCAATAGGAGTCAGTGCTTTAGGTCGACCGGCTGACTTCATCAAACAATACAACGGTAGAATGAAAAACAAAGCAGTATTCTTTTATACAGCCCATGTAGACTATAAATATAAATTATGCTTAAAAGCATTTGATCAAGAAAATACAAAAACACGAAAGCACTGATAGTTCTGCGAAGATAGTGTCTGGAAACAGAGCCGAAGAAAACATATAGAAATAAAGAAGAGACAAAGCTTACTAAAGATACCACATAAAAATTATGGTATGATTCTACAAACTACACATATCGAAATAACCAGAAGAGAGTTGAATTATTACACAAGAGTACCATATCTGTAGTAGTGCTAGTAGCAAGCCTGGCGAAAGTAGGGGGGCGACGTCAGTCACCTTCGTTATGACTGACATATAATGTCTTTAAACAACCACTAAGGCTGAGACGGAATCCATGATAAATCTGGTTACCATTAGGGTCGTATCCTGATCTCAAGATTTCTACAGCGTTCAAAGAAAGCTATGTCGGGTAAGCAAATTCACAGGCGCTCAGCCGAGTCCTTGGTTTATGGTTGTAAAGTCAAATACGCAGGTTTTATACATCGTAAGGCACATTTTATGCTAGAAATCTGCAACGAATAGATGACAAAGGCAAAACAGATTTTCAAAGAAAAACTTCATGAAGAGGTGAATGAATGCTCAATTTGTGATGAACAGTTTATGGCAATTCAGACAATTCGCAGCAGGACAATTTGTTAATTAGTCACAAAGAGGAGGTCATTAAACTCTGGAAAACATTAAATGAGCCGCTAGAACTTCACCAACATAATTATATAGGCATACTTGTGTAATTCTTCTTCAACTTGTAGGAGTATGCTCGTAATCAGGCACTTATTTTCATTTCCGTCATATTGAGTGAGTGACAGTTCTGGCCGACACAACTCCACCAATCCATATTGGTCTTGCACCATCCTTCTCTACCATTCCGGTAAACGCCATTGAGGACTGAATAAATGCAAGTGGTGTGCCACCATCCTGCACACCACGTCTGGGCGCAGTTTTTAGTATCGATACTATTATCGGCATCCCAGGTGCTGAACTGATCGCCATTGTGAATCGCAAAACCGTCGCCTGAAAAAAAGAGAATATGTCAGAAATGGAGATAAACTTATGTAATAGCCTATACAGTTATTTTAGTTGGCGCGTGGACGTGATAAAACTTCTCAAGCAAGCACAACAGGTTACGCAACGCCGAGTGAGGTGTTCTTCCATGATTATATTAGGCCATTTGGGGCACCTTCTGGATCGAAGCGATCACAGCTATGCATTCACGAATCATGCGAAAGAAACAGAAAAGCGGGTAGACAATTCTTAAAAACTGTAGCGTGACCAGGAACCCCATGGCCTTGTCCTATGCTCTACTTAGGAATTGCTATCAGAAATACAGCTTTGCAATCGCCCTTAAGATTATTAGAACCTGATTTAATTGCGGAAGAAAGTCTTTAGAAGTTAAGTTCATTTTAACCAACGAAGTGCGTGATGTTGCATGAAAGGATCACCTGCAGTGCCTGTGTATACACCAAGACTCAGTTTGTAGTTGTCACTGGATGAAGCAACGTAGAACGTCGAGTATTCTGCATAACGTTGTACACCATCGATATTTTCCAAATCAACGCGTATTCTGTATTTTCTGTTCGCGGTCAAACTATGCAGGAGTTCATTACCTAAATCACAAGTTTCAAATAGCAACTGAAAATAAAAGGGTTTAGAAGTAAAATAGGAATTTATAATAGTCTTAAGCTGAACGTCAGAGACAGGAGTGAGTTAGAATATGTTTTCCACTTAGGTTTTTATGTATGCCTTACTAAAACAGAACATAATTAAGCAATCATGATCATTAACCATCACAAGCGTTCATCATATACATATACACATGTACACACTTGCATGAAAACATAATATATACATGTATATGTACCTAGCCAAAATTCTCCGGTTAGATCACCGAAGCCATTCGCATAGTCGATCCAACTTCTGTTGAAATCAACGCTTCCGTCCATGCGTCTCTGGATCACCTGATGAACATGCAACCATTTCAGAAGTCTTAAATATTGCAAACATACATTTAATTAAATAGTGTTAGTCATGCAACCACTTCAGAAGTCTTAAATATTGCAAACATACATTTAATTAAATAGTGTTAGTGTGTGCTTGGCGAGGACAGTAATCGTAATATATGACTCATGTTTACCGTCATCAGCCCTTTCGGACGATGTACCACCACAGAGAGAAGATGCAAACACAAGATTTATCATAATAAATAAAAGCTTGTCAGGTAAGAAACTGGAACAGAAAAGCAGCCATGTGATAACCTCTGAATTTCGTTTTCAAACGTACGATGTCATTTGAACTCTAAACAGTGTACACAATGTAAGAAACTGGACTCAATTACTCCGAGTAACACATTTGAGTGCTTTCCTTAATAATGAACATCATGTGTATAACAATGATCCTATTAGAATTGACGAAGACGCCAATGTTTCAAAACGATATTGGGTAAGAAACCCTTCACCTGTCACATGCATTCCTTTACTGAAAGAAATCCTTAGAGAATGTGCTTCCGTTGCAGGCAGTGACATTACATCGTAGTAATAAAAATTATCATAATATTGTGTTTTAATATTAATGAATTTACCAGCCAACTTCCCGATGAACTCATGTTGCAGTAGACACTTGACTTGTTACTGCTGTTGGCCGGATTAATCACATAAACGCCGCTTTCTGTCAGTCCAGCCGCTCTTATGTCCGCACAGTCTCCAGGCGGAAACCCTGCGCCAAAGGTAAAACGAGAATTTTTAAAGCTACTTCCATGATCTCTCATAAGGGCAGTATTTGTGTTTGTTTGTGTACATACATTTTCATATACTTATCTGTACAGAGCATTTTAAGAAATGTCTGAAAGGTTCTCTAACATGGGTTTTACTAGAACTCTTATCTCCCTCATCTCCCAACCCAAAAGCGGCAATGATGACCGTAGAATCTGTCTTTCACAGTGCTTAGATTTATAATCAAAATTTAATGTGACCGACTAAGATTTGTGCCTCAGGCGCTAAACAGCGCTATCTTATGCATCTCCAGCTCAATCTGAGATTTTTTGTTAATGTACCTTTCAAAGTGCTTCTGAATATATAGCCCCAACTTCCAATAAACAAGCAAACGAGCAAACGAAACAGAGAATGCAAGTTCCATTAAGCAACAGTCATTGATCCACACTTACCCGAATCAACCGCCTGCAGAAAATGGGTAAGGAAAGACCAAGAAGTTCATTACGGAGGTTACAAGGCAACCTATTCCAGAAAGATGGACCGACCACAGCGAAGCTTCTATAGAGCACTGTTGAAGTTCAACGGACTCTGTAGTTTTCACGGTCAATAGGCCTACTTGTATTCTATTTAACCAACGTGACATTATGATGATGTATAAAAGATTACCTGTAGTGTCTTCGTAGGCCTACTCACCAACACTTAATATGTTGTTAGCCGCAGACGAATAGACGAAAGACGTCGACTCTTCCTCAAGAGTTGTTTCTCCTTCTAAAAGTTTATAAATCAACGCATAACCTATATTACGTATTCGCGATAAAACTATGCAGGGTTTCACTACCCAAAATAAAGTTTCAATTCACAACTGACAGTAAAAGGTATAGCTGGATATAACTTGGAGCTTTAGAATTGAAGAGGTGTTTGTTGCTTTGACGAGACAGGAATGAATAAGAAAAGTTTATACACTTCACATTCTATGATTCATAGCACAACATAATTAAGCAGTGAATTGCGTATCAAATGTCATCCTTATCATCTTCGACATCACAATCATACATCACCACCACCACCACCACCACCATCATCATCATCATCATCATCATCATCATCATCATCACCACCACCACCACCATCATCATCATCAAAATCATCATCAGCATCAGCATTAACAGCGCTTTTATGAGGTTAATATATGCGCTAAATTAGGTGTCCTGATATATGCAATTATGCATACATCCATATATCAATTGGTTAACTAAGCAATTGGTTTAATTTGTTTTTGACTTCTTGTCATGTACAGTATTATTCTTGATTGAAATATTCGTTAGGCCATGTGTACAAAACGTCGCATATCGAAAATCGCTGCACCTAAGATAACAGGAGAAAGCATAAATATACGTTAATAAACGCTCAGTAGTTGTCTCGATCAGTATCTGTGTCCTGTTAACAATTGAAACAAGTGATATGGTGTAAAAGATTACCTGTGGTGTCTTCGTATTCGCTAACACTCAATATGTTGTTGGTAGTATACATAGATGAAGCGATGACAGACGTCGAGTCTTCTGCATAAGTTGTTTCTCCCTCTAAACAAGGTTATAAATCAACGCGATCAAACTGTGCAGGGTTTATGTCGCCTACCTGAAATAATGTTTCATTACTGAGAGTAAAAGGTTTAAGGAAGTAAGCGAGTAAGTAGCCTTAATTTGCATCTCACTAGCCAACGTGCATTGCACTGTATTATAAGCTTATAACGATGACATACGTATATTAGAAAAGACTATGACAGTAGCAGGTTATGCAGTCACACATGCACAACTAAATATAAATAAAGATGCATCGATTAACAAAACTGCTTTAAAACAATTTAGATTAAACAAAAGGCAGCTTGAAAGGATGTCCTTTTTGGCGAAGCAAGTACTTGTTCTCACGAAGAGGTGGCAAGAGTTGACGAATGCAGTGGCTACAGAACTATGATTTCTGGAAGAACTTACTTACTTACTTATCTTCGCCATGTAGTGTGATGTAATGTAACAGAATACTTGTATTGCGCGCTTTAAGGTCCTCTCAGAGGCGCTGTGTACGACTACCAGGAACGCAACTATTACCTAATCCATCAAATCCTTGGCCTTCCAAGCGTTCCAGTCCTCAACGAAATCATCCTCAGCAGCTCCTCTGCCTACTCTATCTGTTGTCTCTATCAACCAAACTCCGAACTCCTCATGACCATATCTGGACAACTCCTTTGACTTGACGTAGCGCTCGTGAATAAGCTGGTGCTTTGCGATTCGCTTTTGAGTAGGGCTTTTAAAATGTGGATCTTACGTTAACTATTCTTCCAGAGACATTTCCAAACTCCAACCACACATTACAAAACACTGGACAACACAGCTTAGTTGGTGCCTTCCATGGCGTGTCACGTTACATCGCCGTCGTCACTACGCGACGGTTGTCTACATGAATGGATCCTCAATGTCCAGTGTTTTCTGTCGCGTGCCGCGTTCATTAGGCCACCACCTACAAGTCCAGTGCAGTTCAAGATGTTGTTGAACCACGATATTCTCGGCCTTCCTCGTCCTCGAACACCTTCCACGAGACCCGTCATCAGGCTGTTCTCGATGTTGTCGTGCGGCTGTATTATGATTTGGCCAAAATATCTTCCAGTTCCCTTCTATTCGAGGTGAGATTTATCTAACGGATTTAACAAGTTGAATAAATCTAAAATCATCGTATACCTATAAATTACATCTCGTATTCTGAATAAACACGTTAATTGATTATATTATACGATCTCTGATCTGTAACTGTCCCCGGAATTCGCGGAACAACAATGTTGCCTGTTTAGTTCACGTCTGTGTTAGCTTAATTACTACAAATAAACAAATTTGAATGATTGCTTTGAAGAACCTACCGCATTCTGTTTGGCTACATCTCAACTTGCAATCTTTGATCTAAAATTACATGACCATATTATACATATAGCTGTTGCATTAATTGTTACTTCAGATTTATTACATTGTCCTAGAAATACAACACATACAACTTGTAACTCAAAGTGTAAATAGGTAAATAATTAAGTAAATAGATAATTAAATGAATAGATAATTAAATGAATTATTGAGTCAATAAATAAATATCAGTTATTCAGGCTGTGCGTCATTGAATCAGTATGAATCAAATTTACCAAGCAAGTCTATCTGTCTGTGTTTTAATCTATCAAGATCTTGTTAGGCTACTTTCAATTTGCGTCTGAATGTAACTTTAAAAACTGTCAATTAGGGAATGCAAACCCGGGTTACCCGAACCCGGGTAACCCGGGTTACCCGGCTTTTTTCCAAACCCGAAACCCGGGTTTGAACGCGATTGAAACCCGGGTTCGACGGGTTTGAAATTCGTAACTTTCACCGTCCTTCATGCTGTGAAACTCACAAAATTTGTATGCAGAGTAATGGAAATATAACGATAATAGTGGTTGATAACGGGTTTACGTAATACAACTTTTAACTACTTATTTATCGGCTCATTCCATATCTTTATTGGTGACTTCGTATGAGTGTGGCTTCCCATTTCACACGACCAGTGACTAATGTTGAGTGTTTTGACACGTAGGCGTCGTAGCTTCGAAATCGTAAATAATAGCAGTAAACTGTTTTCATTTGAATTTAGTGATTTCAGACACAAATCCAAACAATGTCTAAATCAGCAAATGTAAAGGGTGGTGTTTGGGATCATTTCGTTCACGATTCTGAGGGCCAGACGGCTCAATGTCAGTTATGTAACTCGCAGCAAAATTGCCAGCGGTGCAACAAGAAATATGCATACATGTAGGCTATTCATCTCGGGTCCAAGCATAAGATAAACCTGCTGAAACACAAGGACGTTCGTGACCCTTGTCGTTCTCACGAAGCCAATGACGGTAGGCCTCTTAGTCCAAGCACAATCACAGGCAGCGATATGTCTCCAAAGCAGCATCTACTTTAGTAAGTTCTGGCTCTGCCAAATTGGGTTGCAGAGTAACTAACGATGACTAAATTATCTTCTGAAAGCAAATGGGCAGGCAGTGGAATGGCCTAAAGCTGAGATGTAGACGATTAAGCTGTCATTTGACAATTATTTTTATAGGCCTATACAATGTTTCTTTCAGACAGAACGCTCCCGAACGGCATTCCGTGATTTTTTTCAAGCTGCTAAAAATTATTTTATTTACTTACATTTTTAATAAAAAAATATTTAGATAATTTAATTTAATTTCAGCATTTTCAGTGTTTATTGGTATTCAAGATGCTATAAAATTAGAGGCTCAGGTTTAGGCCTTCGGAACCCTTGCAATGTCTTCCATAACTGTTCTGGAATTGTTCAGTTCCGGAACATTTTTTTATTGAAAAACACTGCATATATATATAAAAATATCGCGATTATCGTAAAGCTTTCTTTTTATGCAAAATTCTTGACTATTGGAGAACGTTGGACTTGTAGCTGCATACGACGACAATGTTCTTACGCAAGAAATAGTGCAGTAATAATATTTATCATGTAAAATTTGTTAACCCGTCCAAACCCGGGTTACCCGGGTTACCCGGGTTTTCACGGCGGTCAAACCCGAAACCCGGGTTTCGAAAAAAGACCCCGGGTTTGCATTCCCTACTGTCAATAAACGAATATTCTATTGCTAACATAATATGGGGACGACTAGATAAGCTGAGTCAGCTTCTCCTCCCCATTAAATCGTTTACTACACAGGATCATTGATGAACAATTCTGAGACTGTATAACTTACAATGTAAGACTTTGATCATCCATACTGTTCGATTGATTTACTGTTCGATTCTGAATAAGCATGAAACCTGAATATAATTCAGTTGAAACGCACCCGGAAAGTTTTGCAGGATTCCACAATCTGGTAACCAAGGGACAATTCGGATGGACAAGTGAATGTTTCACAGGTAGTGTTGTCGTAGAGATTGAAGACGACGCATTCTGGATTGTCATCGCACAATCTTAAGCATTCAAGGATCACCGTGTTGGTCGAAAGACGGACTTCATGTGGCTGACCAACTGCACACTGACGCCTCCCATCAGCATCGTACACTGCCGTATATTCAGTGCAGTTGCCCAGCTCACAAACAGCAGCCACAAGAGACAGTAGGATTACTGCTCTCTTGCTCACCTTCACCATACTATCAATCAACCAACACATTAACACTTTAACCTTCAGGCTACCAAGGGTTTTTTGTGACATCGGCTACCAAGGGGCGGTGGTTTCCACCCTCCTTCGGATTTCGTGTTTGGTTTCACATATCATATCAAGTAATACAGTAGTTCATTCAGCATTCATTTGTGAATAACATAATATGGGGACGACTAGATAAGCTGAGTCAGTTGTACAATGTACATTATGTGAATGCACCTCGAAACTACATAATTTTTAACAAGGGAACCGTACCTCGGCTAATCGGGTATGACTTTTGAATGGCGTGGGGTACCACCATGATGCTTACCTCAAAATGTGAGCAAATAAACCTCATACAGCTACCTAAAACGTCAAAATTATATTCCATATGGAACAAGTTTGTGAAGCAAAAAAATAGGGGGTGGTAACCACTCCCCCTTGGTAGCCAGAGGGTTAACGACGAGCTGCTGTTGTTTCTCGGGCGCGTTAAGTAGACTCTCGTCGTTAAAGTGCAAAAGACAACTCCGAGTCTATTGCCGTATAATTAATATAATGGCTGATTAAACCAGTTCCCGATTTTTAGAGTGAGATTAATCTTACGGATTTAACAAGTTGAATACATCTAAAAGCAGTTCAAAATTATTTCTGAATTCAAATCTTGAAGCGCAGTGCATCACGTGAAATTTGCAGCTAGCTTCACTGTATTCGACCCATGCTTCACTTTACAACTGCTTGTTGAGGGGGGATAGCATAACGGATAACACTCTTGCCTGAAGTTTTCACGGACCCGGTTCGATTCCCGTAAGGCCGACCTGGGTTTAGCTGATATACCCTCAAAAAGTACAATCAGCTTGCGCCTTGCATGACTGCAGCTTTGCAGATTTATGCCTTCTGGAATTTGTATTCTTGTGAATTGCTTAATCGCCATAACATGTAGGCCTATAGGTACAGAGCAGTGCGTTTGTCAGGTGCTTCATTAAAGAATAAATTTTATTATTATTATTATTATTACTATTGCTATGGCCACTGTGCATTTCATCTTTATTACTGTAATTCTCTTTTCCTCAACCTTCAATCCACCCAAATTAAGCGTATACAACTCATCCAAAATTCTCTGGCATGAGCTGCAACCAGGACACCCAAGCATCCCATATCACTCCAGTCCATAAATCACTCCACTTGCTAAAAATCTCTGAGAGCATCCACTTCAAAGTCCATTCGCTAACCTACAACGCTCTACAATTATACTCCCAGCCAAAGTACTTTCGCGAACTCTTCACAGTCCCGCCACCCCGCTCTATACCCGATCATCCTCCTATCTCACTCTCTCCCGTCCCCCAGTCACTACCCACCTCAAGTTCTCCAACCAATCCATATCTCACATTGCACCTCGACTCTGGAACAAACTTGACCTGTCGCCTCTGCGCTTGGCATTCGCCGCTGCGCTTGACTTTCGCCAATACCGCCACTCACCCACCGTTATCTGCCTCAGGCTGCTCTACTTGTACATGTAACTCCACCTGGTCTCTTTGGCAACTGGACTCGTATACCTCCAATAAACAGCTGGAAATTTGAAATTTACGATTATGATTACGAATTTGAGCAGAAGGTTAGACAATTGTTTTATTTCGAACTCTGATATGTAGTTTAATCGGCCATTAAATTGCTTAGTTCCTATAAAAATCATCTGCTGGAGCAATGTTTTGTTAAGCAAGGTAGGCTTATATTATTCTTTTTTTATGAATACGTGCCTAAATTTTCATCAAGCGTGTTGTTAAACCTGTTGCATTCTGCGGTGTTATTGCTCTTCTTGGGTCGTAATATTTATTTACAGAACGCTTACCTTACATGTACTTTACATGGTATGAAGAAATTTAATGCTCGTACTTAACATCTTAGATCCTCCATTTGATAAGCTATACAACAGAATATCAGTATATTCTTACAATACGTGCTCTGATGTTTCTGCTCGTTCTCTTAAGACTTTTCTTTTTTCGAGGGGCCTTTCGCACTGGAAGCGCCTCTGATTAGGTTGTACTGTGAGAGGCGCTTTATAAGTCCGTAAATAGAATAGAATAGAATAGAATAGAATAGAATAGAATAGAATAGAATATAATAGAATAGAATAGAATAGAATAGAATAGAATAGAATAGAATAGAATAGAATGATTAATGACTAATGTATTTCGTGGATGATTTACAGTTGCCTTTTGACCCGTTATTAGCGCGCAAGACAAATGAGCGCCGTCAATTGAGCGCAGCAAAAATTGCCCGTCAAATGAGCGCCGATGAAAGCGCGCAGCATAGACCAAAAGACTGTACTATGTAACTCTTTGAATTATAAACTTCAAAGCATTTCCCAGCTCTATTGATTAAATGTGTGTACACATTATTAATTGATATAGGGCCTACTCTAAGAATGTGTTTGCCTCCTGGACGACGGCAACTTGATATACGGATTGTCAACATAATTATAATTAGTAAATTAGTAAATAATTTCGAAAGGAGCAGGATCATGTAGAGCTCATGACTTAACCGACGCCTGATGGCCTTGGTTCCCACATATGGAAACGTACCATTGCTCGACTATCTGCGCAGAATCGCCCATAATCTTTCAAATTGAAAGAAGGATAACCAAACAAACGTTAAGTAGTGAACTAACACTCTACCTACCGTATATAAAGAGTTTTTAGCTAGTAGCCTAACTGTTTTTCATAACTTCACTTCACTTGACATATATTTTTCCGTTGTAAGCGCTCCTTGTCTTATTAATTACCGAAGCGTTTCTTCAGTTTTGTTTGTCTTTACGTATCGATGCATGCGCGCAAATTGTCGGCGCTCAATTTTCTTGCGCGCTTTTGACGATTCGCGCTTTTGACGGCGCGCATTTGTCTTGCGCGCTAATAACGGGGTGCCCTTTTGACCCTATATGGCTATTTAAGCTTTCCCATTGTATTGACAAGAAAGCTGTCACATGACGGCAGAAATTTAGACTATACTTAAGAATAATCCGTTGAAAACACTACTTTAAAAGCATCCTGTCAAGAATTACAGATCTATAAAGTACATGTAAAACGGTGACGCTCTTTGCTAATAGAGCGCAGGATTTTGCAGAAATTACTGTTTTCTAACATCAATGTTGAGATGTTTTAAAATACCGGGTATCTCTCTTTACAAAACGCACTGTCATCGCAAGTCTGCGATTGGTTCTTAATAATCATCAAGCATCAAAGTAATCATACTTATTTATTGGCGGCGAATGTGTGCTGTCCTTGTTCGAGACTGACGATGAATCGAAGTCAGAGACTCTCCTGTAACTGTTGAGTTCTTCTCTTGGTTACGCTTTATCTCAGACTTCCAATCCCACGAGCGTCATGTATTATACCACGTGTACGTCACGTGGTATAGCCTACCCGCCTTAGCCGCTGCTCTGCTTCCTTTGTCCGGTCTCTTTGGCAACCAGACTCTGACCTTCACTAGACATCGATCTATGGACGCAGCGCTCGTGAATAAACTGGTGCCCAGCGCTTAGCTTCAGAACAGTGCTTTACAAATTTGGAATTTACAATTACGATTATAATGCGTGGGAATCACTATACATTAGCAACTGAAGCTCCGCATTATGCCATACAATTTGATCTCCCATACCTTCAACATCCGTTACCAAAGCGCACCAATAGAATGTTCTATGCTAGAATTCTGGCGATATATTGGCGAAAATTATATAGGCCTACATATAAGTAAACAGCTTCTGCATGGATTTCGGATGGGTCGAAACAATGCCGAACTAAACAATGAGAACACTAGGCCTATGGCTGCCAAATTCAGCGCAGTAATTGTTACTGAGGACAATTTGCGGATAACAGATCGATTACCGCTGTAAAGCTGCGGTGGGAGGACTGGCCATTGTGCCAGTGTGCCTTGGCACAGGGACCCTCAGGTTTAAGCACACGGGGCCTCATAGGGCAGAAAGAAATTAATTATACGGCAATACACAAATAGTCTGACTATGCAGCTTCCCAGAGCTTTGGGACCCCATTCCGACTCTGCTACTTAGCAACGCGGTCGCATTCTAATAAAATGTTAATACACTATTGATCTAACAACAACGCCGTATACGTCTGAAGTTCCGATCATTTTATGCCAGTGTCAGTGTATGGAAAAGCTTCCGACTCTCGTGATGCTTATTTCTTATGTTAAAGCTGAGATAAATAGATTTAACTTAAAATTATTCGCGTGGGCTTGTGGAAGTTGTTTGATCAATGTAATTGTAATTGTAATTGAGCATTTATGAAAGAGCCACTGAATCGCTGAATGTTAGTTTAACGTTGACATAGTGAAAAAATGTCAATGTTACTAACGTTAAACAAACAATCAGCCTCCCACTCTCTTAATGCTCATTTTAGTTAAAGTTTCCATCAGTACCTTCACCACTTCTCGGAGGAATGATGTCGATAAAGGCCTGAGATAAAGCAATTCCTGGTTAATATTGCGGATATCTAACCACGGAAAATATCCAACACAGTAACATTTTCCGCAAAAATATTCATCAG
>JACEVL010001135.1:55000-167894 GCA_020284085.1 Aporrectodea caliginosa
GTCACGGAAAGTTTAACAGGATATCCTACTGTTTCTGGATGTTGCTTCCCACCTACATAATAATATTGTTATCATGAAGTTAGTTTTTGGAACAGTAAATAAACGAGTGGTTCAATAAGAAAGCCAAGCCAACACTAAGACATTCAATCCATAGTTTGAATATTTTCTACACTTTGATATTGAAATTGTTCATTTTGATTCCATTCACAGATCCCGTTTTCCGCTGCAGGTGCCGACTGCTGGCTAACTTGCTAACGTTCTCTAACACATCAGACTATATATATGAAGGACAGACTACGACTCCCGTCTAGAAAAAATGAAGTTCAAGATTATCCTCCTGAGACGGGTCTGTTTGCCGACTTTTCACTTGCAAACATTAGGAAGCTCTGTGTTCTATTTCGACTCACCAGGATCGGCAATCGTTCAGCACTGCAACCTGTGGAGCTCTGCGAGTGTCGGATTTACGCATACAAACTTAGGTTACGCTTTCCTCCTGGAACAATTTTCTGCTGTGCACAAGTAATGTTGCAGATGACTCTGTTCAACGTTCCGTAAGTAGTTCACACGACCCAGCATGACTCTTTAAGCCTTAACACGTTTCACTGTAGCCAACAGTAACTATCGATGAATGAATTCTTGTAACTAGCTGCGTTATGACAGCTAGAGTAGATCAATAAACGAAAATGCAATAAACGAAAATACACGCAGTTTTAAACTGCAACTCTTTCCCAAAATACGTTAAATGTCGTGATACATTCGTACATACATACACTTACATACATAGGCCTACATACATACCTACATACATATTTGCGTACAGACATAATACACAGGCATATATTATATATATACGCCTGCAAAGTCCTACATAATATACATATACCAGCATAGGACCACTGTCCGTATGCATGAACCTTCAGCGAAACTAGGATGTAACTGTTTTTATGCGAAAGTGGAAGATAGAGTACTGCAAGAGCATTTTCTACTAAAATTTAATAACTAATTGCACGAAACAGGAAATTCGGGAAAGCGACTTGTTAGCAAATAGGGCCTATAGCCTAACAGAGACCTTGCTATTTGGGGCAAATCAACATTATCCGATCTAGTGGGTAAAACTTTCTAATGCGGAAGTAGAAGATATACTGTCGAGCAGGGACTTTCTATTTAGCATAGCAATTATGTCTTCCAGCTCATTGGTAATTATCGTTGTTTCAAAAAAGCTTCCTTTAGATTCAGACTAAATTCTATTGGCTTGTACATACGCTGTTAAGAGAAAAGCAGTTTCCAATCACTATAGCTACTACCTGCTAGTCGATTCCACAGTGTGTTTGTAGTCGCAATGAGCTTTCATGTGGCATATTATTTTGCAGCAGTTGCCGGAATATTAACGCATAGCAGGATCGTTTCAGTTAATGGACAGTGCACTATAGACGGTTGCGAAAATGGAGACCCGTTGATCAACAACGTTGCAGAGATTCAGCAGCTGAATTTTGAGGCATTTAGTCAGCTAAACAAACAAGTTCAAAGTAGTATTTGCGAACGCCTTACTGAATCGTTACAAGAAATGAAAAGTCTTCAAGCGGTTGACCCACGTCCCCAGGAGAATGCTATCTACATCCGGCAAGTACAAAACATTTACGAGCTTTTTAATGCTTCGTTGCAAGAAATGAAAAGTCTTCAAGTGGTTGACCGATGTCCTCAGGAGAATAATATCTACATCAGACAAGTTCAAAGTATTCACGAGCTTCTCAATGCTTCGTTGCAAGAAATGAAAAGTCTTCAGGCGGTTGAACGAAGTACCCAGGAGAATAATATCTACATCAGACAAGTTCAAAGTATTCACGAGCTTCTCAATGCTTCGTTGCAAGAAACAAAGAGTCTTCAAGCGGTTGACCGAAGTACCCAGAAGAATGATATCTACATCAGGCAAGTTCAAAGTATTCACGAGCTTCTTAATGCTTCGTTGCAAGAAATGAAAAGTCTTCAGGCGGTTGACCGAAGTACCCAGAAGAATGATATCTACATCAGACAAGTTCAAAGCATTCACGATCTTTTTAATGCTTCGTTGCAAGAAATGAAAAGTCTTCAAGCGGTTGACCGAAGTACCCAAGAGAATGAAATCTACATCAGGCAAGTTCAAAGTATTCACGAGCTTCTTAATGCTTCGTTGCAAGAAATGAAAAGTCTTCAGGCGGTTGACCGAAGTACCCAGAAGAATGATATCTACATCAGACAAGTTCAAAGCATTCACGATCTTTTTAATGCTTCGTTGCAAGAAATGAAAAGTCTTCAAGCGGTTGACCGAAGTACCCAAGAGAATGATATCTACATCAGGCAAGTTCAAAGTATTCACGAGCTTCTTAATGCTTCGTTGCAAGAAATGAAAAGTCTTCAGGCGGTTGACCGATGTACCCAGAAGACTGATATCTACATCAGACAAGTTCAAAGCATTCACGATCTTTTTAATGCTTCGTTGCAAGAAATGAAAAGTCTTCAAGCGGTTGACCGAAGTACCCAAGAGAATGAAATCTACATCAGGCAAGTTCAAAGTATTCACGAGCTTCTTAATGATTCGTTGCAAGAAATGAAAAGTCTTCAAGCGGTTGACCGAAGTACCCAGGAAAAGGATATCTACAGCAGGCAAGTTCAAAGCATTCACGAGCTTTTTAATGCTTCGTTGCAAGAAATGAAAAGTCTTCAAGCGGTTGACCGATGTCCCCAGGAGAATGATATCTATATCAAGCAAGTTCAAAGTATTCATGAGGTTCTTAATGCTTCGTTACAAGAAATGAAAAGTCTTCAAGACCGACGTCTCCAGCAAAATGATACCTGCATCAAAGAAGTTCAAAATATTCATAATGATTCTAATGAATCGTTTCGAGAAATGAAAAGTCAAAATGACACAGCTAACACAAGTCTTCAAGCTCTTGATTTACATCTCCAGGGGCACACCACCTCCATCATGAACCAAACTCAGAATTTGTGGAAACTTGTAAATGGTAAAGTGAAAAGTATCTTGATTAATGGCATGCGTACTCAGCACTATCTCTCATTTCTAAAACGCAAATCGCTGTGTTCTGCTTAGAGTTTCCATCCATTTGTGTGTTTGAGTAAAACCTTGGGTCATAAAAGCTAGATTTCATCACCGCAGCCTCGCCTGCCTGTTTTACTCTATGCGCGTTAATAAATTTTATTATCATTATCATTATCATTATCATTATCATTATCATTATCATTATTATTATTATTATTATTATTATTATTATTATTATTATTATTATTATTATTATTATTATTATTATTATTAGTAGTATTAGTAGTATTATTATTAGTATTAGTAGTAGTAGTATTATTAGTAGTAGTAGTAGTAGTAGTAGTAGTAGTAGTAGTAGTAGTAGTAGTAGTAGTAGTAGTAGTAGTAGTAGTAGCAGCAGTAGCAGCAGTAGTAGTAGTAGTAGTAGTAGTAGTAGTAGTAGTAGTAGTAGTAGTAGTAGTAGTAGTAGTTGTTGTTGTTGTTGTAGTATTAGTATTACTATTATAACTATTATTATTAGAGAAATATTAAATATTATTATTTGATTAATTAACTATTAGTATTGTTGTTGTTGTTGTTGTTATTTTTGTTGTTTTTATTATTAAGAATAATTATTATTAACAATTATTTTTGACCATTTATTAAGCACCACTATCTATAATTGACAAAGCGACAAAAGATGGCGCTAACAATTGTGAGTGAAGAACTGCCGTTAACCATGAAACTTTATGATGTAGAAACTTTATGAAACGTTAATCATGGGACAGCCCATACACCACTCCTGCCACGATAGCCAGACCCACGTCTGCATCTTTGTTCAGTGTAATGCATTTGAACTGCAGAAGCATTTTAAACAAAATAACAGAAATTAATGAACTTCTGAACCTCATCCCAGTGTCTGTCCTAGCTCTAACAGAAACGTGGCTTAGCAATGATCTAACAGATACCATTAATATACCAAACTACCAACTTATCCACAAAGCGAGGCAGAATGGCCGAGGCGGAGGGGCAGGTCTACTGATAAAGAAGGATATTACCTATAAAAATTACGATATAACATCTCTCGTCCCTGAACCCAAAGCCGTACGAATGCATATTTGCTCGAGTTCCATTAACAATGGGGAGTGGTTCCTGTTTGTTGGGAGCTATATACAGGCCCCCCGGCACAAACCTTGAAGAGTTTTGCATCGAACTGGACCTTCTAATGTCAAAAATCGCAGTTAAAGAAAAACACGTTATAATCATGGGTGATTTTAACATTGACCTGTTGAGAGTAGAAGACCACTCTGGGACTAATTCTTTTTTTAATAATATGCTTTCACATAACCTTCTTCCAACTATAATAAGGCCTACACGAATAACTGCCCACTCTGCCACACTAATCGACAACATCTTTACAAATGCTTGGCCCGAAATTGATGAATCAAAAATTGTAACCTCGGATATTTCGGATCACTTACCTGTTTTTACAAGTTTCAATTTTGATGCCCAAAAATACAGAAATTATCAAACCAATGAACGTAGACTGATTAACGAGGAAACGAAGAGAATGTTTAATACCTTCCTATCCGCAATTAACTGGACTCCCGTTTCGGAAGAATGTTCCAATGGAGATGTAAACAGAGCCTATGATCTATTCATAACGCACTACAAAGACGCATATAGCAGAGCATTCCCAATCATACTGGAAAAAAATAGACCACGTTTTAAACAGCCATGGATGACTAAGGGTCTGCTTAAGTCGAGTAAAAGAAAAGCCAAACTCTATTTGAAATACATAAAAAACCCTACGCTGGTCAATAAATCGAAATTTGTTACTTACAGAAACAAATTTAAAGCACTAAGAATACAGGCAGAAAGAAACTATTATGCATTAGAATTCAACAAGAACAGTACCAATCTTAAAAAAACTTGGACACTTATCCGTTCCATAATAAAAACAAAGGAGAGGGACACTTCAATCGAAATTTTAAAAATTAATGGTATTCCAATTGATAACTCAACTGAAATGGCTAATGAATTTAACAACTATTTCGCTAATATCGCAAGTCTTCTAGCACAAAAAATCCCGAACTCGCGATATTCTTTTAAAAAATACCTTAATCCACCACTCTATAACTCTTTTGGCCTCATCCCTACGTCTTCTGATGAAATTATCAATTTAAGCAAAACCATACACAGTACGCACAGCAGAGGGCCCGATGATATAGATCCACTCATTGCTAATTCACATATCTCAATTATTGCAACCCAACTAGCTGAAATAATAAACTGTTCTCTAAATACGGGAACGGTGCCACAGGCCATAAAAATTGCCAAAGTCGTTCCCATTTATAAGAAAGGTGACAAGGACAACCCTATAAACTACAGACCAATAGCTATCCTCCCTTTCTTTTCAAAATTCTTTGAGAAAGTTATGTACAGCAGGCTTAGCATATTTGTCGAAAAGTCCAACATCATTTTTTCTTCACAGCATGGCTTCCGGGCGGGACATTCCCCTCTGTTACCCTTACTTACCATGCACGATAAAATATCAAATGCTTTTGAAAAAAATGAATATTCTATAGGTATATTCCTGGATTTGGCAAAAGCATTTGATACCGTAAATCACGATATTCTTCTTCACAAATTATCCACATATGGAATCAGAGGAGTCCAATTAGATTGGTTTACTAGCTACTTTGAGAATCGACTCCAATATGTTACTTGTAATGGTGCCGTTTCAGAACTAAGAACTGTTAAGCATGGTGTACCACAGGGATCGAACTTAGGCCCCCTACTATTTCTCCTATTTATTAACGACCTACCCAATGTATCTGACATTCTCTCCTTTATTTTATTTGCAGACGACACAAATATCTTTTGCTCCCACAGCTCCTACGACGCCTTAACGCAAATAATCAATTCTGAACTTACACTAGTATTCGATTGGTTCAGCGCCAATATGTTGTCACTAAATTGCGATAAAACCTCCTTTATACTATTCAGCTCTCATAGAAAAATGGCTCCTCCCAGAGAATCCCTAAGGCTATTACTTAATGACGTTCCCATCACACAAGTTGAGACAACAAAGTTTCTGGGCGTGTATATTGACCAGCACATGACTTGGAATGCCCATATAAAGTCCATCACTGCAAAAATAGCAAAGAACATAGGTATAATGTCACGTATCTCCCATCTCCTGCCAGTTGATATCCGCCTAAAATTATATCATTCACTGATATACCCCTACCTTACTTACTGTACGATGGTCTGGGCCTCAACATACAACTCACGATTAAGCAAATTGATCACACTCCAGAAACGAGCACTACGGGTTATAACCAAAGCTCCATACCATAGATTACACAAATTATGCAGTAAAGACTTATTCACGGAACTCAATTTACTCAATTTACATCAAATAAAAACTCTACAAATAGGTACTTTTATGTTTGGCTTTACTCATAAACTCCTGCCCTCTAACTTTAATGATTACTTTCAGCGTGGGTCAGATATTCACACCCACTACACCAGGAGCTCGAGCAACTATCGCCCAGCGCTTGCACTTTCAAACTCACGCAAATTCTCAGCCAAGCATATAGGTCCCTCCGTATGGAATAAGATTCCCACTGAAATATGCCAAGCAACCAATCTGTATATGTTTAAAAAGATGTTACGCACCCACCTAATAAATAACCAAACTGATCTTATTTAGTTAAGTTGTTAGTTAAGTTATTAGTTAAGCTCTTATAGATAATGCCAACTATTGTAAACAAAATAATGATCTATTTTCCTAAACTGTTCTCTAACCAATCACCAGTATAGGGCATTTAGCCCACGAGATATGTTGAACAAGATAGCAATCGCAACTGCCTCTAGCTGTATATATCTGGTACATAGGTGACCCTAATTTAGCGGGATACTCATCCCTTCAGGGCCTCCTTGTTACCCTTCAAATGAAAACTGTATAACTGTAGGCCTAAATGCACTGTTCAAAGGTTAACAATAAATGATGATTGATTGATTGATTGATGAAACAGAAAGTTCTTTTGCTGCAAAATCTGATGTTGTATTTTACATTTTCTTTAAACTGAGCATAAATCCTTAATATGGGCTATAATTGTGGACTTTAGACATTTCTATGATATCGTAAGTGTTTTTCATCCTTCTAGCCGGTGATTATTGATTATTTTTGAAAATAATTACAGTTTCAGCTTATATTCAGTTTTAGGTTCGTAATTTCTACTTGAGTTCAAGTTTCAGTTTTGAAATAATTTCAGTTTTTTAACAGTTTCAGTTTATATTCGTTTTCATTTCAGTTACTGGAAAATTTCAGTTGCAGTTTCTACATGTATTATATATATATATTATATATATATATATTTAGAAAAACCACTGCATGCCTACCTGATTAATGGAAATTAGCTATAACCTACCCTGCCGGATATTCTTTTTCCACTGTTAGTTAAGGTTTTCGGCTTTTCTTTATATTTTCATAGTGTTTTGAATCGAGTTAATCATTTACTGTGTAATATGTACTATACTGTTTGCATTGCTGTACGGAACTTGATATTGCACTGTTTATCAAGGATTTAGCTCATTCATATTTCTGAAATGTTGTTCTAGGTGTCCCTAGTTAGCGGGATCTTGATCCCTTTTGGGACTCCTCTTGCGGCCAATCCTGATACTTTATGTTGAAATGTTATGTGTTTTTTTCCATTTGGCTTCAATAAAAGAGATTTGATTGATTGATTGATTGATATTATTTGAATTGATAGACAACAACCTGGATGCACAAGTGATTATACGTTATCAGAGGTTAACTAG
This sequence comes from Aporrectodea caliginosa, assembly GCA_020284085.1. Lineage (NCBI taxonomy): Eukaryota > Metazoa > Annelida > Clitellata > Crassiclitellata > Lumbricidae > Aporrectodea > Aporrectodea caliginosa. The sequence goes on from JACEVL010001135.1 coordinate 62,844, forward strand.
TAGAAGCACTTCTGTCAGTGTTAATATGTCACAAATCGACGAGCAACGTTTTAGCTACAACAATACCCAGTAACCCAAGTTGTTTATAAAGTTTCACTAAACACTCATCTCCAGGATCTGGCTCATTCTATTTCTGCACCCGGCAGTCATGAGGTCACACAGTAGATAATTCTCTGTCCATAGGCCAGTGATTCCGGGCGCAGCAATTAAATCTTCCGCTTGAGCTGCCAGCAGAATATAATTTTGTGTTGATCGCCGGTTGGCCCAAAATGTCAGCGCATCCTGGTACGGTCTCGTCAAACATTCAGAAATGCTCTGAGTTTTTGTAATGTCATTTGACTGTGGTGTTGCTGAATGCGCCATGGTTTGCATTGAAGTAGTGTTGACGCTTGACAGCCTTTTCCCACAATTTTATATAATTTACGATGACATCATCGCCATACGAGTCAGCAAAAACACCAGCTCCGACAAATAAATAAGTAGAAAGTTTGGAAGTTTATTGGAACTTAAGCAAACTTCGCGCATGTCAGTCTTGCGAGTATCAACTGCAATTAATATTATTTAATATAATATTTGCCGCAATATTAGTAGAATGCTTTCCCACAAGCTGCAGTTCACATGATTTATTGTTAGCGTCTGATCTAACATTCACTGGACAACGAACTCCTATTCGTTTGTCATCATAATATTACAAAAAATACTTCTCCCTATTGAGGCTCGTATCCAATATAAGATACTCCATATGGTCTCTAGAGCTCACCATGGCCAGGCTCCAAAGTACCTGTGTGATCTCCTCCATAAACTGTCTGTTGTGCTCTCTCTTTCTCTCTCTCTCTCTCTCTCTCTCTCTCTCTCTCTCTCTCTCTCTCTCTCTCTCTCTCTCTCTCTCTCTCTCTCTCTCTCTCTCTCAGGTCTCTCTTCGCTCTAGTGATAGATTCGACCTCTTCGTCCTCTGGACCATTGCTCAATGCCGCGTCTTTGCAACTGTGGGTCCTTCTTTGTGGAATAACCTTCCCCACAAATTTGGGCTGAGATTTTGGCAGGTGGTATATGCACTTAGGTCCGTTGCTTGAAAACTTTTCTGTTTCCTTGGAGTGCTCACACTAAGAGCGCCTCTGAATAGTCATTACCGATAGAGGCGCTTTGTAAATGCCCAGATACAATACAACACAATTATTCTTGTAACTTGTAAACATTGTAATTTGGTAATTCAATGTTATGCTCCGGTTTTTTCTTTGCCAGTACTTAGCTCCATAATTTTGTGAATAATTGCGCTAGCCTAATGTTAAAAACGCATATCATATTTCATCGCAACTTTTTCCTTTTCACTGACTTGGGATTTGTTGGTACACTTTTGGCCAATCTTAGGATTTTTCTTGCAAGATCTTGGGATTTCAGAAAATGGAGAGTGGTCGCACTGTTCATGTCCCATGGCGTCATGCAAGAGTAACCTTATGAAACAAAAACTGTGTTGTAGGCAAACATTTTCAGGAATCCTTGCCAAATGAATTTATTAGATCACTTTCCGTTTGAAAGTTATGCATGCAAAACCGCTATAATGGTAAAATTTCCACACACCGGCTATTACATGTGGTATACGAAATTTCAAAAGGCTTTGAGCTACGTCTAAATCATGTTAAATTTGTCTGTAACTTTACATTTTTTATCATTAGGCTATAGCCGAGAAAATTTGGTAGAAGTTGGCCATTGATATTTGTGAACTTTGCTTTTCTCGGAAACCCTAGTGTACAGTTTATGTCTCCTCGGCTCAGTGGTTCAATTTTAGTATGTAACCTAACCATTATAATTCTTGTAAAGTCATATCCATAACCTTTGCTAATTGTTATGCGTTTTCTAAACAGGTCCACTCTATCCTTGATTAGTCCTACTTGTTGTTCTCAAACTTAATACAATTAAAATGATTTCTCTGCATTCTATCTAGCAGAACGCTTTAGATAGTGATGTCACTAATATACTGTATGATATCACAGTCACTTTAATATATAGGGCCAAGTCCAGAAAACTCTGACTTAACATTTGAGATTCAGCCATAACTCACTCCATCACTCTCAGCCACATTAATTTTGCCTCTTCTTTACAATTTAATGATAATGAACATTGACCACACACTATAAGTTTAGGCCTACTGTTGTTTTTCTGTTTACTATATTCGGCAGACGCTACATTTTTCCAATTTCTACAAGAAATTGGAAAGTAGATAGGTTTTCATAGCTCTTATGTTAACTATGGAGGTTTAATATTGACACTTCTGAGAAATCAATCGAAATACATGTGCTTACTGAATGCACTTTTGATAAGACAGACCAAACTGAAGTTGAGTGAGAGAATTTCATTTGCCGTACATCTGTATATACAGTATGTCTATACCGAATGGTTAATTTTCTATTGTTTTAGAAGTTTCAACTGATACATATTTAGGATGCTATAATGAATTTGGAACTGATGAAGTATTTGTACGTACAACAGCAACTAAAATCACAGACTTGAACAGTTTGGCGCCAGATGGATGCAGAGAGAGATGTAGAAAAGACCTGATGTATTCATTCGCTGGACTCTGGGTTAGTATTTTCTTTTAATTTCATAAACAGCACAAAAGACATTGAAACAAAAGTAAATATCCAGTACCTTTTAAGAAAATACGAAGTTTGAAAAGTCTCCGGTTAGCAAAAGACACTTATTGGCCTTGGTGTCGAGGGTTGGGATTTCAGTTTCTTGGCTTCAAAGTTAATTGGAAAGTTGGAAACTTGTTGATTTGACCACCGTTTCTTAGCAAACGTAAATCGAGTTTTAGCTCAGTTCAGTTACAGCCGAAATTGATAAATATCTTTTGTAGGCCCCAGGAGTGTTTTTGAAGAACAATCTATAATTCACCATACAGTCCAAGAACATTCAATTTTCTTAAATCAGATTCTGAGAAAGATGTAGGCCTACAATTCTTTATAAAGACTGAGCAATAAATTGTGGCTACTAACACTACCTAAACCCAGGTAATGCTAGTTATTAAATTAAGTGTTTGCATGTGTATCACTCTATCACGTTCATATTTCCAACGAATGCTCAACTTAAGCACACAAAGCAGTCTAATAAGCAGACAACTGTTAACTATTTAATGGTTACACGGTATCAATTACCAATAATTGAGGATTACGGTTATATGGGGGTATTAGGGAGTTTTTGCGACTGCACGGGTAAGAGCGTTCTGGCTTGCTTGTAGGCCATTTATTTGAGTTTAGTAGATGCCATAAAATGCGAGTCGCAGTAGTCGAGTTTAAAGTGAACAAGTGAGCTGGATATTGTTCAGGCAGTGTCATATAATCAAATATAGGGCGAATCGGTACTGGTCACGAATGTGCATGTAGCACGTGCGAGCAAAAGTGCTATGTGTTCGGCAAATGTAAGGTTATCGTGGAAGACTGAAGCCATAGTGAAAGGCTCTGTGAAGAAAGGTTTGGACGATAGGTCAGGGTGTTTATAGTATGCTTCAGAGTTGTGTGGTTCACTTGGGTGGCGTTAGTAGATTGTTGGAAAACATGCATACAACGGCATGCTATCTAAAAGCCACGCACGCCGCGAAATTATTGAGGAAGTTCCTCCCAGAGTCGAAGTGCAGTGTGCAGTCTCGCAAAGCCCCACCACACCGATCCAAAGGATCGGTTGGAGAACTTGAAGCGAAAGCCCATGCGTGACTGGGGACGGGAAAGAGTGAGATGAAGGAGGAGGATCGGGTAGAGTCGGGTGCTGAGGAATTCGCGAAGGTAGACTACTTTGTCTGGTTTTGCATCGAGTTGTAGGTTAGCGATAAGACTTTGAAGTGGATGCGCTAAGAGATTTTTAGCCAATGGAGTGATTTAAGAACGGGAGTGATATGGTGATGCTTGAGTGTCCTGGTGACATCTCGGGCCAGAGAAGTTTGAATGAGTCGTTGACGCTTAATTTCGGTGGATTAGAGGTTGAGGAAAAGGGAATTACAGCAATAGCGCTTGGAGTGGACAATGGAGGTACCAATAGTGGATGCAGATTTAAAGTCAAGCATGGGTCGAATGCGGTGAAGGTCACGAATATGCATGAAGCAGGTGCGCGAGAGGTTGACGATGCAATTAGAGAAGGATCGATATGGATAGAAAAGGCAATGCCAACATTGCGCAGAGGCGAGTCGAAGGTGAAAGTGAGAGATGAAGAGTCGGTTGGTAGGTAGGCCTATATAGAAGGATTGGTACACGGGTCGATACACGAATGTCGCACCGAAGAATCCTACAGAGACCCCACCAGATCAGTTCCTAAGGGTACCTGAGTCCTGAGGTCTTTGATGATCATGTCGACGTCGTCTGAAATTCTATTCGCCGTCTCGAATTCCTCATCCAAGGAAACTATGCTGTCTATTCATTAGCACAGTAGAGGACTCCGCGAAGTCCTCGTCTACGAACTCCTCTCCAACGCGCAACGACAGAACAATGCTGTTTGCTCTGCATTTTGACGATTGTGAATGTTAAAAATTTCTGATAAAATGACCTACATTGCTCATCCAGTATGTGTCGCTTATAGACGTATTTCCTCAGAATCACCAAATTATCAGATTGACTCAATTAACTACGAAAATTATTGCTGGTGATTTTCATTATCTACTTTACTATGTAAATTATTGCTGTTGATTTTCATTACCTGCTTAAACAAAAATTGTTCAACTTTTGATATATATTGAACGGTTTCTATTTGCAGAATGGCACCTATTGCTACTGTACAGCTGCGCTGACAGAAGATCAAGTTGCACCAGTTAACAATTCCCTCTGTTATTCACCATGTCCAGATGCACCAGCAGAATTTTGTGGAGGATCCATTGATTCTTTGCATTTTAGTGTTTACTCAGGTCAGTTATTCTCATAAACCATGGCAGGCAGATCTGTCATTTGTGTTCAGTCAACAGTTACCGGTAGGCCTAACCCTTTAGATGTGGTAAAGCTGAATGCAATTTTTCCAATCCGCAGGCCCTACATGTGGTGCAGATATCAAGATAGGGAGTGATTCCTTGAACGTTTGAGTAATCTGAATTAGATTGTTAAGAGGCTTAATTATATTACAAATCCAACATAATTATGAAGATTCGCTCGGTGCGTCTTTCTAATTCACCATTTAGTGGACAGATTAGCTAAACTTTGACTTCTATATCAAGAAATATCCAGGCTAGAAGTCAAATGGACTCCAGATAGTAGCAAATACTAGTATCAAAGGGCGGGAACCGTGACAACGCTCGTGAATAAGCTGGTGCCCTGCGCTTGACTTTCGAGTGGCGCTTTAGAAGTTTTGAGTTTACGATTTCCATTACGATTATATAATCAGAATAGCTTCGGTCGAATTCTGTTATAATCAGGTAAACATGTCCACGCATAGACAGAAGAGATGTCACAATTCATTAGGGGTCCAGTACAATCAAAAGTGCAATAATTCTTCTCGTTGGAATTATGGTCGGTGAAGACACATAAACAATCTGCCGAAGAAATGAATGCGGTAAAAAGTTCATTTCTTGACGAATTCCAAAAGAGTCTGCATACTGACTGTGTACCAAAATGAAGTTCAAGAGTCAGGGTTCGCCAACGGAAAAGCCATATCCACCAACGAGCTGTCCTTGGCATAGTCCGACAGTCATATCGGAAAGTGACAAATCTTTTGAGTCAGCATAACTGAAAAGGTAGTTGGGTTGGCTGAAATATAGAACCTTATATAAAAAAATGGTATGTTTTTGAGGATCCTCACCATAATTTTTATTGTTAGTCAGGGCATTGAGTTTAAGACCGCGAATATTATGCGTTATATACGTCTACTATGAAATTATAGTGATGGCTCTGGCCAGGATGTTTTAAACTCTTTGAAGCTTCATCGAGTAATCTCAGGTAGGTTTTGAAAGACGTCAGTAAGAAGGAAATTGCAGTTATCACGACGGTTAATAACAAGGACATTTTCCAGATTAAACTTGGCAGAAAACCAATGTACAGTGTTTTAGAGAAATTTCTATGCAAATACATGGTTACATTACATTGTTTTTTGCCTATATCAACATGTAATTGCATTTTCTTTCTCTGATCACCTTTCAAATGTTTAGTTTGCCCAAGAGGAATGTATGGACGTGATTGCACCAATAACTGCAATTGCAAAGACAGTCAGAACTGCACTGTTTTCGGACTCTGTCCAGGGAATAAATGCGCAATCGGATGGAAAGTGAACAGTGCTGATCTAAATAAAAAAAGATGTTCTATCGGTAAGATTATTTCATCAACAATTGCAAATGCAGAGGAAATAAGAGGAGGCATCAGATTTTGTGTTCTTTTGAATGAAAGTTTGAACAATTCAGATAATATTTCGGATTATATATAAGATTATGATTTCTAAAAGATATGCTCTTCCCGCAATTAGAAAAATTAGGCCTATCGTAAGAATTATTTTCAAAATCTGGCAATTCCTTCCAGTTTTTGTTAATTCTAGGTAGATTTAAATTTAATGTTTGTCATATAATTGAAATAACCAGGATTGATTTAAGCCAGCTCTATAATGACGGCTTAAAATCAATCTTGTACTACACAGCTGCAACTAAGGTTGCTCAACGTTAGAACCTTGTTCGAGGAAGCAATGATATTTTCAGCCTTCGCTTTTCTGCGCCCAAACAAACTGTATTTAACTACTTCTTTTCAGGTTAGCAACGAAATTAAACTATGTTCAACTACATTTTGAAAAGCTACATTAGGTTGTTTAACAATGAGACTTACAGACAAAATTGTAGAACTCGTTATCAGCTAGCCGAAATATTCAATTATTTTGAAATTATTGCGAAGAACGCTACACTGGGCTTCCTGTTCCCAAAAGAGTATTATTGAAGCTGATGTCGCTGGCACATGTTTTACATGTCACGGTTGCTCTGGAAAACTTGAGGAGCTTATGTTTCATTACTGCTTCAGCTGAGTCGGCGATCGTTGAGCTCTGCAGCCTGGGGTGATAAAAATTATGATGGTGCCGTGGTTCTGCACTTTAAATCAAACCCATCGGTTTTGTCGCCAGATTGGCGCTTGTATTCTGCATTTTCTTGTTGAAGATATATTTCGCATGTAAATTAATTATCATTTTGGCTTTAATCCTGTTATATTTTCGCCATCTTCTAGACTAAGAGCTAACATTTGCAGGATCGTGTCCGGTAGTTTTGCGTGAAATTCTTAGTTTTCCTGAGATTGCTTTTGAAATATAATTGTGTGCATCAATATCGAAGTTTAGTGCGCACGCGGCGTTAAAAATAGCGACGCCAGTAGCGGCCAAACAGCTGGAGTTGGAAGACAGACTAGCTGAGACAACAGTTTGAAAGCTTAGGCTATGTGTGTAAGGGATTACCTAAGCTGCAACTTCAGAAATTGTGGGCTAAGTCCATTTCCCTTTTAAAAATAAGTACATGAGATTGGTACTTATAGGCGAAGGTTTGGAGCTTAAAGCCCAAAAAAAGCCGAGGAGGCATAGACTACAAAAGATAGAATCCATGAATTTTAGGCTGAAGAAAGAATGCGTTTGGAAGTAAAGAAATTAGCGTATGAGGCAGAAGAGAGAAAGTTGAAATTAGAAGCGGAACACCAAACCAGAAGAGAGGGGTCCAGTTCGAAGAAACGAAATCCCAAGCCGATCTGAAAAGGGAATAGAACGGCAATATGAGTTGGAATTGCGAAGGTTGGATTGCGTGATGTGGATGTTACGCCTAGTCTGAAAAGATCGGTTTGAGATACTGAGTAGTTTTGAATCGCTTCTGCTATCAATTTAGTTCGAACGTTAATGGATATTTCTCTTACCTTTTGAGAAAATCACGACTATTCATAAATTTCCTAAAGATTAGTGAACCGCACATCTCCATATACAGCTAACAGATAAGGCACTGAAACTTTTTGTCGAATTTACGATAGAAAAGTGTACGGATTGCGACACATTGAAACAAGCTGAAATTGACACAAACCATTATTGTTCTGAAATATTAAATCCAGCAGAACGCTTTATATAGCACTTCTACAGTAACTGATTGATACTCAGAAAGTCATCACATCACTGTCAATGTATTAAGTGTCAGAGAATGCTGACTTAACACGTTTAGAATCGGCAAAACTCCCTCTGTTTTCCTCATGTTAATTTTGCATGTCCTTTAAAATTAAAAGATGATTATGAACACTATAATAGACCTACCGTTTTCGTTGTCATTTCTATTGTCATCATTTTCAGCAGCGCCAATGTGTTTCATTTTTATAAAGATAACTATGACCGAAAATGTTCGTAATGCCAACAGTTCTGAATAGAGATGGAATTCGGTTGTCTTCAGTGATTTAAAATTTGGGGCCAACCAACAGACAAAATAACAGTCTTTAGAAATGGGCACACCGAACGCACTTTATGATTAAGCTGACCAAACTTAAACGAGTGACAGAATTTCATCTGCTCTGTGGCCTACATCTGTATATATGCCAAACAGAAACGTTCCTGTTGTTCTAGAGTTTTCAGATGACACTTATTTGGGGTGCTATCATGAATTTGGAGATGAAGTAGTATTTGCACGTGAATCAGCGACTACATCGAGCAATTTGTCGTCGTATGGATGTAGAGAAGAATGTAGAAAGGATCTGAAATATTCCTTTGCTGGACTATGGGTTGGTATACGTTTTGTTTTATTTCACTAGAACTACAAAAGACACTGAAACAAAAATCGAATATCTAGAATGTTAAGAATTAGAGTCCTTAAAAGCTCTGACATCAGTTTCTGTCTTATAGTCAGAGGTACGAAAAAATTTGAACGCAGCCGCAGTCTGTGATTTGGATAGATTTCGAAGAACTAGCGATGAAAAGAGGCTTGGGTAGATGGTAGTATGCTGTACATGTGGTAAGATATAGAATAGTTTACAATATTTGTTTCACGCGTTTTAAGCCAGTTGAGGCAGTATGGTGCGACTTCAACCAACTCTCTACTATGATGGCGATATCAGGATTGATGGTAAGAAGATCAGCTCTTAGTTGCTCGATGGCGTGCGGCTTAGCGATACTCGTTGGGTTTAGGAGGAAGAGCGATGGCAAGTCCTTTCTCCCTCATCTCCGCTTGAGCTAGGCGAAGCAGAAGTAGGCTCCAAGTCGTTTTCACGACGTGGACGTGCCAGATCTAGGCTTGCCCGCGTCTCTACAATCAGCTAACTGTAAACGGGTAAAAAATCGGTCCAATATTGGAGAATGCCGTAAGAGTTTTGCAAAGTTTGAACGTGCTGACCAAGGAACGGTCGTCCCATGACATATTGTAGCACAAACGAGCCATGACCATAAAAATCGTTGGAGTCTGGCAAGAGAAATGTGGCGATATAAAACACGAGTGTGTAAGTTTTATTATTCTCGTTACGCCTTCAAACTTCTCTTGGTCACGAATTTCACAACACAGTTACTCGCGCAACATCTAAAATCAACCAGGTCACGAGTGTTAGAAGTCTGAGGGCGCCAAAAGAAGCTGTATCCTATAATTAAATATCTCTTAATTGAGACTTGGCTGCCCTGTTACAGTGGCAGGATGTAGGGGCCTGATAATTATCTCAGTGCTTAAATCTGTCGTTCCAGGGTGACACAGTTTGTCTGTATTTTTATGCATGTATGTCATCATGTGATCACGAACAGTTTGTTATTACCATATAGCATCTGATGTTTAGAATCCCGCAAATTATAGCAATTATCTTGCAGATTCCGAACTGGAGTTACCGGAACAGCTGCAGGATAGACAGGATATATGATGGCAGAATAAATACATAGAATAAATACGCATGAGACTAAAGCATTGACTACAAAAACCGAATATAACGACGTAAGTGTGTCTTCTTGATCAGGTGGTCCGTTAGATGATAATATTATTAACTCTGAGATACTAGCTAAGGTGATTTTAGAGAAGTCTATGAGGGTGCTCGGTAGTCTAGTGGTTAGCGCGCTGGACTGTCATTCGAGAGGTCGGGGGTAGAAAATTTGGTTTGAGATTTTTTTTTTCACCAGCATCCCCAGCCAAGTCCACTCAGCTATAATGAGTACACTGACCGTACACTGTCGGTGGGAAGAAGAGACGGTGAGGGAGAGGATTGGCCACCCGCCCTCATATGCCGAGGCTAAAAACTTAAGTCGCTAACATTCCATACCGATGGCTGCCTAAGGGCTAGCTTAAGGGACTGCTCTTCTCTTCTTCTTCTTACAGAGAATGAAAATAAATTCAATGATAAAAGTCAGAATTCTAACTTCAGGAAATGATTATGAAGACTAGTTATAAAAGAATGAAATAAAATCTAACAAAGCACATACCCACAAAATTAACTCAAATCACCCCAGCTACAACATGTCTGGGGCATAAATTATTGTCAAAACTCTGTGCTCCCTCTTTAGCATTTCTCCCGCTTGTGTGAACAAACTACAGGAAGGGGGGGCCCACGAAGAGCTAAGGGTGATGGATGTCGAAGTGCTAAAGCAAGTCACGGAATTCATATATCCGAGGGTATTGATAACAAACAGAAGATGGCAGATGATCAGGCAGTCCTGGCAGTGGAGATGTTTGGTAACTGTGTGATGACGGTTTTGATATGTAGTGTTAAAATAATGTTATATCAAGAGAGACCAAAATAAGACTACGATGCATTCTCCATCCAAGCGTTGACGTATAGTATTCAGATGTGCGTGCAGTTGCATGCGAACAGAGGACGAAACGAATATGCGGGGGGTGGAGTTGGCGTAGAACTGCCGCAGATGGTGGCTGATAAGAATTTTGTGGAAGACCAGACGAGATAGGATCCAAAATTAGATGATCCGAACGGAGTTTGGACAACGGCAGAATTTTTTAGAAAGGATTAGAATAATAAGACTAACAGGGTTCGAACAAATATCAAGGAAGTATGGTGGGTGATTTCCAGCCAGGGCACTCTACAATCGAGGGGGATAATTGCTCTGCTAATTGTTCATCCCATGATTTTCCAACATTGATTTCTCAAGTTACTTGTGTTTGCTTGAACAGTAATTATGCTTAAGCACGTGTATTCCGTTCTGTGTCAGCTTCGCTACGCCCTGTATCGCGTTCATCTACAGCTCTTGTGATGCCCTCATACGGTTCAATTTTCAGGCCTCTGCTTCTTGTCATTGAATAGAAATCCACATTTACGCCGACGAAACCCAGTCTATGTTCAATTGTTCATATCCGGCTAACTAAGGTCATAGTCACTATTAGGAGCCTTCGCACCCGCATACATGATATCATGTTCTGAAGTTCATTCCATGTGCCCTTAAACGTTACCCTGACGATAGGCCTACTCAGCTCATTATGTTTGATCAAATTCCTATAATGCTCGGATCTCATTCTCTCGTCCATCCTCCGCACTTTAATGGCCGTTATCTGTTAGTGTCATGCTTGTTTCAAACTTTCAAACTCTTTTCTTACATCCAGATAATCTTTTGAAACCGAGTAGCCCCACGAAGTTAAAAAAAACTCTTGAGTGGAAATCGTGTATTCGGACTTGTAAACAAATTTCCCTATTGGTCGATGAAGACTTCGAAACGCCATATCGTTCACACAAGCAGTAAAAACACACCGATTTGTTGAATTCCTATTTGACACGACTTTAAAGTCAAAAATTCCAAACGAATAAGCCACTGTCACATTATATTGCCGGACATATAGGCTACAATAGAATATTCTTTATTGTAGGATCAATTGCAAACCGCATTGTGGCTTGCACGAACTTTTTAAGGATTGCTTTCTCTATTTCTGGATTTGACTATTTATGCGGTTTATAAATTGTTTGGTCGCTTGTTATTTATTATTGATCGTTAACAAAGATGTTGTGTGCCATATTATGTTCAAATTATACGAACAGCTGATAAATTTTCACGTGAGTCCTGTCACCACCAATTTGCCTGGGCTTTTAATTTGTATTTCTCACGTGCGCAAACACTTTAGACATACGAGATTTCAACCAAACTTAGCGGAGGAAGTTACTTGTCAATGTATTATGAGGCCGAGTTGATAAGTTTATATTCATAAATTTTATGAAATAGTCGATTTTGTCAGTCATTTCATTTTAGCAATATGGTAAGAGTTTAATATCAGGCATGGTTGGGTGCAATCGATGTAATAGTAAAAATGCACGTTTTTATACAGCGATCACAATGATTACGCCCTCGACCTTGCTCATTTTTCAATGAATTGAGATCCTTCATCACCTCTGCCCGTTTGAATGGGTGATTAATTCTCAGAAATAAGCCCCCAACGTGAGCTGAACCAAGATTCTCACGCACTCTCACACAGGGGTGCCGAGGACGTACGTCTAACCAATGTAGCTAACTGGGCGATGGCTGCATTAGGCTTTCAGCGAGGGCTGTATGATGGAGATTGTGCTGACTTGTGGTGCATCCTTAAGCGGAATTGTGTTTCATTGATCCTGCATTAAAGTCATACACTCATCACAGCGCAACTAGTTACTGCTGCTCACTCTATGTTGGCCTCCCAGCTGGGCAGTTGGTGTGGTGCCTGGACGGGTCCTGCGTTCTGCCGCACGCCTTTGCGAGCGCATTCCAAGGTTTGGCCACGTCTCCGGCTACGGATGTGCTCCACTGGCTCCCCCTCCAACAGCGATCTCGTACCGGATTGGTCTGACGTCCTCTCTGGGCCTCGCCCCTGTCTATCTTCGCGAACGCTATTGCCATACCCTGAGTGCACCAGGTCGTCGTTCTCTCTGCTCTACTGAGTGGGGCGTGCTCATAGTCCCTTTTGCCCGCACAGCTATATACTGGGCAGAATTGGTTGGCCCTCGCTCTGGAACGGGCTCCAGTTGGTCCACGCAAGACTCTCTGTATGCTCACCTCATAACTGTTGCTCTCGGCCATGCTCATATTTCTGCTCTGGCTTTTCTACCTAAATATCTGTCGGAGCTGACTAATCTGTTTTCCAGGAAACTGAAGCACACATGAATCCATCATGCCTCCAAATCCATCTCATAACTTGGAACCATCCGTAAAAAATGCAATTGTCACAACTTTCTAGCAAGGATCTGCTAACACTAATTGCGAATGCCCATTTCATGCAGCGCCTGACACCACCCGCTTCTATGGCTTCCATAGCAGAAATATGAGGGGTAGAAACACATCGTATTCTCTAACTAAATTACTCTCTGTACAGCCTTCACTGCACTGGTGTGGCACTGCACAGTGGCAGCCTGTGATTATTACCTCGATATTCAAATGAGCATTCAAGGACGGTTGTTCAGGATTACACGATACGCCTGTATCTATGTGTAGAAAGAACCCCGTGATATGTATTGATTTACTTACGCATAGTTTACTGTTCCAGTATCAGCTGTTTACTTTCATACAGGCATGAACCATTATTATTGGTGCTGTTCTGTGTAACTGTTTACCCCATGACTTTCATGCATAAATTTCTAAAGTTACTTGTATTTATTACAGTAACTATGCCCAAGCATGTGTATTCCGTTCTGCAGATATGTCAGTTTTGCGATCTGATCTGCATCAACTCATCTACAGCTACTGCGTCGCCCCCATGCGGTTCAATTTTCAAGCCTCTGTATTGCGTCATTAAATAGAAATCAAGCTTATGAGGACGAAGCCAATTATTCTATAGGGGCCCAATATACTTCTTGGCTAGCCAAGGCCGTGGCTAGTACCATGAGTTTTTGCGCACAAGTGATAGATTTAGATCTGTGTGACATTTGACGTTGACCGAAATGTGAATCTGGCACTAGGCGCCAGGGTGGTATAAGCTGTTAGCTTTTTCTGGCCTCCTGTTGCGCAGTGATTACTCTGTATCTGTTGTGCATTTATTGCTCTGCTTTTGTCACAGTTAGAATTGGTGTTCTGTTTTGTTCTCTGACGCAATAAAAAAATAAAAAAATAAAAATAGACATTGCGTTATGGAGTTTAACCATTGTGCCTAATCCTGTGCTCTGAGTAGTCTGCTCACTATGTTGCATACATTTTGAGCGAAAGCCAGTAGAAGACTCTGTTCTAACTGGCTGCACCATTTCGGCTGTACTTCAGCATTGATTTGGTCATCGAAGAAACTGTTGGTGACCAGTTCCTCGTTAAGATACCAAGTGTGACGGGAGACCGCTCTTCTTGTTGTCACTTTGGCTACATCTGCATCGATGCCTTGAATTTAACAGTCCATAGAAACATGATTCATGTTTATGCATGAGTGGATGCTGAATGGAATAAGAAACAGTGAAACAAAACTTGAGATTAACTAAGATAAACAAATGAAAAGCTCTGGTCAAGAAAAAAGCATCGACTTTGCTGTGAATCTTTTTATTGAACCACTATAATTACACGTATGAAGAGGAAAATATTTATGGAAGATAATGGAATCATTGTCGTCCATTCAGCTCTGTGCCTGACGCCAAGAACCACAAGATGTACCCCTCCAATACGGACATGACCCATGTATGCTATATCAAGGGAATACTCTAACATCCCCGATAGACATAGCGAGGCTGACTTTCTTCCAGGGAATATGCCATATGGAATGATACATCGTCGATCAACAATTCCTTGCTGCTTCAATCTGATAAGGCCGCAAATTTGTCGGCAAATGTAATCAATTCTGTCATTGACTATTGATCAACAAGTACTTTGAAACGTCTTGAAATCTACATGTCGGATCCGGACGATGGACCAGCCAAACCCGTTGAATGCATCTCTAAGGATTAATTTAAAATGTGGTGTCGACATGCAAAATACAATTGCCCTTTGACTTCATCTCTTCGTAGACGACTGCGCTTTAACAAGTTCAACACTGAATTAGAGATTCGCTTTTCCCAAAGTAGTATGTCTTGAGCCTGGAAATTGAATGACTCCGTATAAGGTGCAGCTCGTATTGATGGTGGAATGCTATTCCAGCACCTGGGTCCAGCCACGGAAAAGGCACGAAGGTACCAAAGCCTGTTCTTGAAGTTTCCTGCAGATCGCCCTTCGCCTCAGATCTCAAAGAAGGTCCGGCTCTGGTCGACGACACACTCACACAATATTCTGCAAGGTACCTTGGCGCCGCACCATGCAGGGACTTGTACACAAGTAGTGCAAGTTTATGTTTATGTGCTAAACCAGGCATCTTCAAGTATAACAGTTACTTAAATGTGATGTCGGCACCTAAGTTACTTGGCAGTATTTAAATGCAGCCAAAAGTGCATTATCCATTGACTCTCTGCACAATTCGATGTT
Source organism: Aporrectodea caliginosa (assembly GCA_020284085.1). Classification (NCBI taxonomy): domain Eukaryota; kingdom Metazoa; phylum Annelida; class Clitellata; order Crassiclitellata; family Lumbricidae; genus Aporrectodea; species Aporrectodea caliginosa. Next base: position 78,108 of record JACEVL010001135.1, read on the forward strand.
TGAGCACATCCAGTAGGTACTCCATTCCCTGTGCTGCTACAGTAATTGGTAAGCGGTTAAATTTCGCAGACTGCCCATAAATATATGGATAAGCTTACCACTCCTACGCACTGCTCGTGGAGCGTCAGAAGCAAAACTTTCCTTTTGCTGTGCAATTGTTTTAAGCCGGTGGTTCATTATGTTGTGCCAAATAGACAAAAGATTCAAGTTCACATCTTTGAGATCTTGGCCAGAAAATTCATAGAATGAAGCCAATTAATTATAGACAACATCTCGCTTGCTGTCTTTTCCACAATGTATCGTTGTCAAGACCCACTAACAACGAAATGGCTAAAATAAATCAATTATTGCATTAGCTTAAGTAAGCATTGATATAAAAGTACTACAACGAACAGCAATGGGCCAAACACATTTAATTGTAATTGTAATCGAACATTTCTTAGGCGCCAATCAGCGAGTCAGTGTCGCTCCAGACGCCATTCAGTCAATTGCGAAAGACATAGCCTATGTCAAATTTTAAAGGATAAAAAGTTTTCCTTTTCGTCGCCTTATAACGAACGGTAAACTTGATTTGTCATGTGGCCCCATAAATGTTGCAATAAATTTCAATTATTTTACTCACGGGTTTCTAATGTCAACACAAACAAAACCAGAGCCAAATGATGTCTTATTTGGTTTATCATCTGGATATTCACCTGGTTGCAGTTTAGTTTTTGAGCGCCATCCGATGTTGACTTGTGAATTGAATAGCGGACAATATAAATTACTAATTAACTTACTTACTAACTTACACTGTGCATAAACTGGTTTTTTGCTGCTACTGCTGCAAGCATTCAGAGATACTAACATATCTATACTATACAAACATTATATACAAACATATATTCACCTAATTCATCCAAGACTCAACTTAACTGGTACTGGTTTGGTACTCGACAGCAGCTTGCTAAGCTTGACTTTGCTCTACTTGCACAAACCTTTCCTTCTTTCACCTTCTCGTCCAGTGTCCGTGACCTAGGCGTTGTCCTTGACAGCACACTCACCTTCTCAGAACACATCAAGAATCTCACCCGTTCCTGCTACTTCCACCTGAGACGCCTCAGAGCAATTCGACGTTCTGTCTCCTCCTCGGTCTTTATGTCTATAGTCCATGCCTTCATCTGCTCCCGCATTGATTTAATACAACTCTCTGTTTGTAGGCCTTCCTAAAGTGCGCCTCCTTCCCCTCTTCAATCTGTGCTTAATGCGGCTGCCAGGCTGATAGCTCGACTGCCTCGCTTCTCGCACATCTCCTCCTATATGTTGAAAAACTTCACTGGCTCCCTCTCACTGCTCGTATCCAGCTTAAGGTCCTTGCTTTTGTCTGCCGGTCTTATTCTGGCCTAGCTCCCAAATACCTCTTGTTGCGTCGTTCGCCGGCCTATCTCTCCGCCACCGCTCACCGTCCGCTTCCCTCACTTTATCGCCTTGACTTTCTTGCCCCACGAGCGAGGACTACTATGGCTAAATCTCGAGCTTTTGCCTTTCATTGGCCCTTCATTATGGAACAAACTCCCTTCATCAACTCGTTCTTTGATACTATCTGGTGGGCCCAGTGCTTCTTTTCGCTGTCTTAAGACCACTCTTTTCGCTCTGGGAGTTTTGCCGCACTGGGATCGTCTCTGATTGTGTTCACTGTGAGAGGCGCTTTATAAATTTATAGATACAATACAATACAATATGCATGAATACATACATGTATAGTGTATACATACATACATGCAAACCGTATATACAACCAGACAATCCAGACATGCATATCCTATAGCAAATGGTTGTTGATCGTCCATATGGCCCAGCAAAACAATCAGAATGAAACTTCATCTTAATGCGGGAGTTGAAACGGGAGCGCATGAAGAGCGTTGTCTATCGTGTGTCAGAAGGATTCGTTCATATCGATATAATTAATAATTATGTTTAAATTGATGCATCAGTTGTTAAAGAGTAGCAGACGGTTGACGTGCATGTCAGTCGAGTCTTCAGCGTATATCCTGCATAACGTAGTCATGGGCTTTAGTATGGCAAATTATTTTGCAACATTTGTAGTATTATTAATAGCGCATGAAATAATCTTTCCAGTTAAAGGACAGTGCACTGTACAGGGCTGCGACAATGTAGACCCATTGAGCAGCCTCGTTGCTGAGATACAACAGTTGAGGGTTGACCTATTTGATCAGCTAAACAAACAAGTTCTAAATATTCACGAGCTTCTTAATGCATCGTTTCAAGACACCGTCATGAGAAATCTAGAAGTGTTTGACCGACGACGTTCCCAGGAGCATGATATCTACATCAAGCAAGGTCAAAGTATTCATGAGCTTCTTAATGAATCGTTTCAAGAAATGAAAAGTCAGCATAACAATGTTAGTCTTCAAGCGGTTGACCGACGTCTTCTGGAGCATAACATCTGCAACAAGCAATTTCAAAGTATTCATGACATTCTTAATCGATCATTCCAAGAAATAAAAAGTCATCATGACACCGTTATGAAAAGTCATAATGATACGGTTATGAGAAGTCAGCTTGACGCCATTATTAGAAGTCTACAAGAGGTTGACAGACGACGTTCCCAGGAGCAAGATATCTACATCAAGCAAGGTCAGAGTATTCAAGAGCTTCTTAATGAATCATTTCAAGAAATGAAAAGTCAGCATGATACTGTTATGACAAGTTTTCAAGCGCTTGACCGACGTCTCCAGGAGCAGGACATCTCCATGTGTATGTATAAATTCGTTTATTTCTGCTATCTTGGAGACAACGCATCAAGTTACAAATTTTACGAGTTAATAAGGATATCTAAGGAGCGAAGGAAACTTTGTCATCTGGGTTTTCTAATCTATACTCAAATATATCTCGTTGCTATCTGCGGAAGCTCTGTTCAGTGTCGTTGCTCCCTGCGGTCGGCTGCGCAAGCGAAGTTATTTGCTCCCTATAATACCCGGTCTGTTACTTGACATCACAGCGCTGCGTTTCTATGTGGCTGGCCCTGTGACCTAGAATGGGCTTCCGGTGGCACTGCGTCTGACGCCAACGACTCAATCTGCGCTATTCTTCTCTGGACTTTACTGTCTTGAAGAGACGCTATATTTTATATTGTAATAATAATAATAATAATGATAATAATAATAATAATAATAATAATAATAATAATAATAATAATAATAATAATAATAATAAATAAACGCTTTTGAAATGTAAAAAAAATAATAATAACAATAATTTTTAACTTGAGGCTAAGAGCATAAAATAAAACAATTTTTACTACAGTAAACTCTAATGGCCAGCCCATTAGGCTATTAAATGAATTTTGCATCATTAGGATCTCGGCGGTTGGCGCTTTATATTATTTTTGAAACAAACTAAGCTCGTCGACTGCCAACAGCACAAACCTCGTATCTACGATTTTTTCAGAAATTCACTTTTTGACGCAGTTCGATGCGTAAAGTTATTCTGCATAACCTGACAAAGGTTGTATGTACATACGATGAATAAGCAGCCAGATATCGGTTAGAAACTAAATATCGTATCTTTCGAAGCTAGTCAAAAACCTCGTATGTACATACGAGATCTGTGCAGTTTATACGGCGTGCATAAGCAAACGTTATAGGCCTACACGTGAGCACATTTATCGTATCTACGGCTTGTAGCGTGTTTCGTGTAATAAAGAGAGATAACGAATGCAGTATTTTTTACGATAAATAGCAGCTGTAATCTGATGAAAAGGATAGAAAACGACGAATAAGGAATCATTTCAGCTCTAAGGAAGTTGCTGGTTATTTTTTTGTTTTGATTCTGTTTTACAATGAGGCATATGATGAAATTAGGTACGGTGGGCGATAATATGATGTGGTTAGGCATATAGTTGGTTAATCGTAATCTCTTAAAATTACGATATAAAAACTGGAAGGAAGATACAAATTTGTCACTTATTACCAGTATTTTCCAAGTTTTCTCTACAAGTTTTTCTTTCAATGAATTATTCATTTTTTTACACCACGCAAGGATCAGTGATCGATGCTTAGGTCACAAAAACGGTTTAATAGAGGAAACAATTTGGCTGAATCATGTACGCGAAAAGGATTTAGCTAGAAACTACAAAGAAGCTGATAAGAAGCTTGCCATAGAAAACCCAAAGACAGTTCTAGTAGCAACAGTGGATCTCCAGCCAGTTCGTCTTTGTCCCAAGAGCCAGTCATCAGCCACATATGACAAAAGGAAACTAGCTGTAGGCCTACACAATTTAACTGTGTACAATTTGGGTACATCAAGTGTGGATTGTTACTACAACCACTTGCTACACGAATTCCCCCAGAAGAAGTTACCAAAGCAAAAATATCAGTGTTCCATACCAATTAATCGTGCCAAGATTGCTGATCTGCCGTTCCATAGTTCCTAATTAACATGCAGGATTTTATGAAAACCTTGGACGGTAGAACAAACATGGTTGCAGACTATTTGTTCTGACATGTTATTTCTAGCAAGTTCTACATAGAAGTAAAAACATGTTACATACTATAACTTGCCTTGAATGGATAATAATAATAGAAGAACATTTCTGCTTATGGTTTGTTTAACATCTTCCAGTTAAAGGGCATCAGTTAGATGTGGTAGCTTAAGTAAATGAATGCTTGACAATTTCTGTTAGAAACCAGCCTATAGATTGCAGTTCATTTGATGCAGATTGTACAGTTCTGTACGAGTTAAGACATTAATCTTCAAATTTCATTTTACAATTGTTATGTAGGACTCTAATCAATATCTTAATTCCATGCAGTAATCTGTTGTGACAGTATTGTTTGCTGAATCAATATACATTCACTTTCCACTCCAGTGTACGAGATCTTGGCGTAGTCGTGGACAACAACCTGACCTTTTCCGAACATATTGCCAATCTTACACGTTCTTCTTACTTCCACCTGAGGCGTATTAGAGAAATCCGAGGCTCCGTCTCCTCTTCTGTCTACCTCTATTGTCCACGCCTTCATCTGCTCTCGGATCGACTACTGTAATTCTCTTTTGGTTGGTCTCCCAAAGGTTCGTCTCTCTCCTCTTCAGCCTGTTCTAAATGCTGCGGCCAGACTAATAACCCGACTTCCTCGCTCATCTCACATCTCTGATTTCATGTTTGACCACCTTCATTGGCTGATACTCCTACTGCTGGGGTTCAGCTCAAGGTACTTTCCTTAATCTACCGGTCGTATACTGGCCGAGCTCCCAAGTATCTATGTTACCTTATCCGGCTGCCGGCCTCGGCTACTTCTCTCCGCCCGCTAAGCTCATTAAACCGGCATGATCTTTTTGTCCCGCGAGCGAGAACTGCTATGGCTAAAACGCGAGCCGTTGCCTTCATTGGCCCTGCACTATAGAACCAGCTTCCTCCTGTAACGGAACACCCCTTTCTCGTCTTCAGGTGCCCGAGTGTAGGCGCGTGTCGCTCAGGGTGGGAGCGTAGGTAGGGCCTGTGTAGTATTTCGAAAGGCTTCAGCATCAACCAGTCGACTCCCGAACTCAGCAAAGTCAACCCCCGAAAGGATTCAACACCAAAGTTCAATCACGATCTTTATTCAAACACGAGAAGATGAGTAACCAGCAGCATAACTCTACACAAGAGCGCCCTCTATTTATACCCCGCCGGGGTGGGAGTAGGACACCAGAACCACGGCCAAACCAAGCCCAGCCATGCAGGAACCAAGCCTAGGAACCGAGCCTACCTAGGAGCCAAGCCTACCTAGGAGCCAAGCCTAGGAGCCAAGCCTACCTAGGAGCCAAGCCTACCTAGGAGCCAAGCCTAGGAACCAAGCCTACCTAGGAACCAAGCCTAGGAACCAAGCCTAAAAACTAAGCCTAGGAACCAAGGCAGGAGACCACAGCCCAAATGCAGGGGCAACCGGGGAGGGGAAGGAGACCAAAGCAGGGGGCCAAGGCAGAAACGCCACACTCCTTTGACACGTTCCTGTTTATTAACTGGTGGGCCAAGTGCATCTTTTCGTTCGTGTCTCAAGACTTCTTTCTTTTCTCTGGGTCTCTGGCACTGGAAGCTTTCTGATTGGTGTGTACTGCGAGAGGCGCTATATAAGTTGATAGATACAATACAAACAATACAATACATTCTGGCTAATTAACTTTTTAAGAAACAGTGACATGCTTGTTAGAAACCGTTTTTTTTCTCTTCTGAAATGTCCTTGTGTTTGCACGTATACGAGGTTTGTGCTGTTGACCCTCAAAATAATCTACTGCACAGATGTATTATGTGACTTTTAATTATCTTTTTAATTACTTGCATTGAGCTGCTGCTCGAAATGCAGTGTCAGTGTCATTTGTTGATTCAAAATAAATATTCTGGCTATCTCACTTTTTTTAAATCAGATACATGTTTCCTGAAAAAACGTTTTTTCTCTCTCCTGAAAAGTTTTCGTTTTTGCACATACGAGGTCTGTGCTGTTAGCAGTCGTCGTTCTGGTACCATTTGACTTTTATTCTATTGACAAAAGAGAAGATTTGATTGAAATCATAATATTATTATTAAGGTTTCTTGTTGATGTTAATCCCCATAATTTGCGGGCTCTATGCGACCGCACGGTTTGCACAATGGTACACTGATGCAAAAATAGTGGCCAGTCAGGTAGTCCCCGGCGTCGCTAACGAAGGCGTTAGCGACTGACTTATGCGACTTAATCGACTTAGTCACATGCTTATCGACTGACTAAGTCGCTTAGGCTTATCGACTGACTTAACGACTTGATAACGACTTCTCTGGTAATCAGGTAGCCTATGTCTATTAGTTACGGTACCTAACAATAAAATGCATTTTACCGCGTACTGTAGAGCCTATAACTGTTATACCGCTGTTTATAGACACTGAAACCAGCGAAATTTCAACGCGTCGTTTGCATCTAAGATACGCCATTTTCTGTGAAAGAAGTGCGTGACGTCAGGTAACGTGACAGAAAAATCTAACTGTTGGTACTAGTAAGTCTAAATATAGATGCCTTGGAAGTAAGATAGGCGTATAGTAAAGTAACAAGTAGGAAGGCAGTAAGGTAGTAAGTAAATAACTGCTGAACAAAGTCGCTAGCAGTCGATGGCTTAGCGACTGACTTCGACTTGAGGGCTTAGCGACTGGCGGCAAATGACGACGGCGCCGGGTACTACGGTCAGGGCCTATGAACCCAATTAACGTAGTTGTCAGGGTTCTGATTTCTATGCACTGCAGGTAAATTAATATCAGAGAAATGATCGTATGATATCTGTGCTATTCTAGACTTCTTTGATCGTGCATCTCAAGTGATAGATTGTTCAGATATAAAAGCAAATGGAAAAACTGCAAGTGGCGTTTACAAGGTGTGCGTTGGACAGCAACTTAATCGAACTTGTACTTCTGCGTTTTGTGATATGGAGACTGCATCACTGGTTTGTGTTTCAACAACGAAATTTAATATTTAGTTGCACTAAATTATTGTACCACATTTATGATGATCCTTTTATCCGGAAGATTACACGTAGGCCTACGGTAACAGTTCTTATATGCAGACGAGTGCAGATAATTTTGTAACAGCAAAGTAATGTCAAGCACACGCATTTCTGTCGCAAAGGTTAGATGGAGACTCCTTATGGCACCAGTTGTGTTCTTTTAATTTAGGCATAGGACATTTTGCAGCGCTTGCTCAAAATATCTGTTTGCCATGTCTCGTGTTTAAAGTGACGCTGTCTGTATCTAAGTTTTAAATAAATTCTCGAATAGGCGCTATTTCATGTGAAGGTGCCCCCATTTTGACTCAAAGGCCAAATTAAGTTTAGTCCACCCAGGCATTCTACAGGTTTGACTCGACGTCTCGGAAGTACAGAGGGCATTAAAGGAGGCCATTGGTCTTTATGTACCGAAATAGCTGTCATGTCTTCACACTGTATGTCGAACCAAATTTGCTGGCCGATATGAGTTGATGTCGTCACAAAGTCATCACTCCTTGTTCGCAGCCATCTTTATCTAGTGGGTGGCTTGCCCTCTGCTATTTACTGATGATTTTGAGCTTAACCTTTTGCACAGTATCGTCATGAATACCGGAAAAGTCCCTCTGTCGTTAAAACTACATTTTCGTCCATGTAGTTACTGTAGATATTCACATGTCACTCTCAATGAAACTTGTCTCAAATTGTTTGAAATATCTTCCTTCATTTAAGTTTTAGCACCTATCTCCGTTATTCTCTTTAGTAAGCAGGATGCATTTGGTGACGGAGTTGTTTTTGTTCAAAATTCACAGCGAAAAGTTACTCGCTGCTCTGCTCTTCATCAATTCCAACCCCAAAGTCATTTGATATCCTTACTGCTACCCCATATGCACATCGACTTTCTGGACAATCAGTAGACTTATCCAGAAAAGAATATCAGTCACCGCCGATGTCAATAATACGCGCAATCAACTCACTTCACGCCATCTTTTCGCTCTTTTTACGGTATAGGCTACGGATATTTGAACGACGGTCAATTGAACGGATGATACAAGAACGGCGACACTTTAACGGGAGTTAGTTCACAAGGTGCGGAGTTGTATACTCTGTAAGCATGGGCGTAGCCAGAATTTTTTCGGATGGGCTTTAAGATTTCGGGGGTGGGGTTCCATTAAAAATCGTCGCAAAAGTCGAGGTTTTTTGTATTTTGCATGTAAAAGGATATAAATTTTTTAGGAAACTTATTTGGGGTTTGAACCCGTAAAACCACCCCATAAATACGCCTATGTCTGTAAGTCTGTATAATCTTCATTGTGTACTCCTTGTATACTACTGTAGGCGTATGCTGAATGTTGAGCACTTGAGCTTTTGAAGTCTTAGCTGATACGACTCTAAAACCTTTGACCTGACGATATAGAACATCTCGATGAACTGACCTCCCTTTTCGAGCATACCTATCTATCTTCGCTGTCGCAGACAAAGAGGACTTGGAAACAACAACGGTCGGCAATATACCCAGTCGCCCTTTGGAATCAATACACCGCTGGAATGGATGGCATTGCTAGAACTACAAATTCAGTAGAAGGATGGCACTATGGACTCCAATCGCTGTTCTCATGTCACCATCCAACCGTACGGACGTTTATAACAAGTCTCAAGAAAGACATGCAAATGCAAATGACTAACTTTTTGCAAGGATCGACCGGAATGCTTCAGCCAAGAAGTGTCAAGAACTCGCCACCTACGGCAGAGCAGAAATCTTATTGTATTTACGCTCAATTGCCTATTTGTCCCACAGCTAAACAGAGAGCGTGGTACATGTCCAAGAAAGTGCCTGTTCAATTTGCTTTTAAATGTTATGCACTTTCTGGATATATTGTTCACCGTCATCAGTTACCCGTTCAACTGTCCGGCCGTTCAACAGTCGCACCGGTCATGTATACACCGTTCTACAGTCGCCGTTCATATATCGCCCGTTCTTTTGACGCCCGTTCATATGTCACCCAACCTTTTTACACCATACCTCATTTCAATCATTTAATATTCCTTTAATTAAATGTTGTCAACGACGTGATTGGTTACAAGTAACACAGATAAGTTGTTGAGCCGAGATAGAGTTAGTTATTGGAATATTTAAAAGGCAATTTAGTATATACATTTTTGAATAAAACTCGCGGGATGTAGCTGCGCTTATCCTTGGTCGGGAGGATGAAGTTGTGTATTCTAGGTCGTAAGTCGTACTTGTTTTGTCGTGGAGGTAGGAAGATACCACAGAAGATATGGCACGGTATATAGCAGGTAGCATGAAACAGGCCAACTTCTGCGGCCTCAGCAACGGCTGGGGTGGTGGACAAGAGGAAGACCCTACGCTTCATCCAGTTTAACTTACGTTCCAGTTTTTCTGTCATTCTCGCTGGCATAACCCCACCAGGCGGGGAGGCATACATAAGGTGTGCCACAGTGGTTTCCATTACCACCTCATGCAACGTGAGAGGAGTCCGGTCATGTTGTTTCAAACCCGGAGTGCATAAAGAGAGGAGGAGCTTGAGATCAGGACCTTCTCTATAATCATGCTTAGACATGCGAAGGTCCGAGCTGAGGGTTATCCCTAGCACACCGAGAGTGTCAACTCTTTCAGCACTTGACTGACGAGGGGTATGGATGACCCTTTATGACCCTTCTGTTTAAAATGACATCGTAATCGTAATCTCCAAATTTCTAAAGCGCCACTCGAAAGCCAAGCGCAGGGCACCAGCTTATTCACGAGCGCTGCGTCTAGTCAGAAGGGTTGTCCAGAAGAGTAGTCCGAGGGAGGTCCGAGTCCGGATGGGTTAAGCCTAAGGTTATTTATTTCTGCCCAGATCGCAACCTGATCATTCTTGAGCCATTGTTAGCACTGATGTTTGAGGACCCCGTTAATAAATACGTGTAATCGACCTATTTTACAAGATGGTTAAAATTATGAATAGAATAAAGGTCAGACCACGTAGGATCCGGAACCAACCCCAGAACCTTGGACAACGCTTGCATTTTTGGATCCGGCCGTCGAAACTATTCCCTGAAATTTAGTAATGTGCTTTCGATCCTGAAAATAGTTAACAAGGGAATTACATATTTGGTTTGAGATGTCAAGGGCTCTAGCTTTAGCAACAATGAATTATGTCGGTTCACGGCTTGCATATAGCTCCCAAGCCTAGAATTTGTATGCTGACTTGACCCAACTACTCCAATCCTTTGATAGTTCCTCGCCTACCAATAGCTGTCGAGCAAAGGCCACTTTGACGGTTGCTGTTCATTGCACGGGACAGTGTTGGACTCTCGGACGTTATCGATGGCTGGTCCAAACCTTTGGAATTCATTACCTAATCGTGTGTGTTACCTTGGCATTTCAGTCCTCTGACGTTACCTAGAGCTAAGCTTCAGACTCATATGTTTCTAATTGGCTACATGCCACAGCTTGCGTCTTGTTTTTCCAAACTATCGGTTTTCGACAGGGCTTCTCTCAGGAATAATATTATTAGTGTGACTAAAATTTCGTAATCGTAGTTGTAAATTCCAAATTTCCAAAACGCCACTTGAAAGCTAAACTACCATCGATTGATGCTTTAAGTATTACTTTAAGGGCGTTACAGAAGTCAATGGATTAGATTAACACGTGGGGCAATATTTCAAAGCGAAATTAGTGAAGGCGTTTATTTTATTTCTGTGGATTCAATATCTTTTTGGCGGAACAGCAAAGAGCAAAACATATGTTAATGAAAGTAAACGTTTCTGTTTTAGCGTGTGTAATTATTTCAAATGTGAAGCAGTTAGGAACAATATATGGCATTCCGTCAACTGTTTGCAGGTTTTTCAGAGACGCAAAGATGGCAGTGTCAATTTTAACAGAACGTGGGCTGAATATAAACAAGGATTTGGAGATAGAAATGGCGAATTCTGGCTCGGTAAGACTTCTAAAAAATGTCATGCACGTATTTTGATAGGATCCACCTGAGGAAATGTAGCATATTCTTTTAGAAAATGAATGAAGTGTCTTTAACGTAACTTCTCAAGTCTTTGCATTAATTGACAATTAAATTGATTGCTGTCTTAAAAATGCCAAAAATTAATTCTGACTTATTTCAAAAGAGTTTCGTCGAAAACTTGGCAGCTGTGTTTATGGTTGCGAGATAGAAAACGCGCAAAATGTTGAATTATAATGATATTACAGAATTTTACATTGGACACCATGAAAATACTGGACATTTTCACATCTGCAATCGTTGAACAAACAAATCGGCTCTTGTGCATTGCACTCGGACAATGTTAGAATCGCGGGTTTTCTCGGTGGCTAATCGAAAAGTTTTCTAAAGCAGTGCCCAGTTCTGGGCGTCCTTTCAGTTCTCTGATGTTATTCAGTCCTAAACTTAAAGTAGGCCTACACGAGCTTTAATGAGCCCACTCATCGTAGCTTTATCTATTGCATTTCGATTGAAATTATCCGATGGATTTCGATTTCCACCAGTTATGCAGAAAGCGACCATCTGGTGTAGCCTTGGGCATTATAGAAAAGGCGCCATAGGAGTGATTAGATAAAACTAGATGGATGCAGTTCATAACAGCCTATGCAGTTAAATTTTAATATTAGTTGAAGTCGTTGTTTATTTGAAGTAGTTTGACAGAACACCAAGCTGTATTATAAACTATAATTATACTCAATTTACCGATGAAAATCTATAGTTATACAGGTTTGACTACAACTATTCTAAAATTCTTATATTGAGCTTTAAATGGGTAATTCTGATAGTTTATGCAAATTATTTTGAAAGGAGTATTAGCCAAGATCATGATTTACGAGGGGGAGAAGAAGAATATTAAATAGGCTTAATAATTTTATAATTCTATCGCGTAATTTTTCTTTCTTGTTGGCCTTGAAGAAAGAATATTTTTATAGGTAACGACATGCTTCATCTTCTGACATCAAAACGGAACTACAAACTGCGTGTTGATTTGGAAGACTTTCACGGAAACAAAAGCTTTGCGGAATATACCACATTTTCCATCAATTCATCTGCCTATAATTACAGATTAACAGTCAGCGGATATTCTGGAACTGCCGGTAAATTTTAAGCGACGTTTATAAAGGGAGGACAAAAAGAAGAAGGAGGAAGAAGAACAGAAAGAGGGAGGTGTTGAGAATTAGAAGAGGATGAAGAAGAAACAAAGAGAAGATTAAGATGAAAGGAGAATGAAGAAATAAGAAAAGAGTATGAGGAGAATGGGTTAAAGCAGAATGATGATGATGATGATGATGATGATGATGATGATGATGCTGCTGCTGATGATGATGATGAACATGATGATGATGATGATGATGATGATGATGATGATGATGATGATGATGATGATGATGATGATGATGATGATGATGATGATGATGATGATGATGATGATGATGATGATGATGATGATGATGATGATGATGATGATGATGATGATGATGATGATGATGATGATGATGATGATGATGATGATGATGATGATGATGATGATGATGATGATGATGATGATGATGATGATGATGGTGATGATGATGATGAAGCGTAATAAGAAGAGAAGAAGCAGAAGGAGAAAATTAAAACAACAAAATCTTCCCCAACACATTCTAGAACTGATCAGTTGTGCAAGCCCTGAACTGACCTCCGCAATAACGACCTTAGTAAACCTTCGTATAGCACGAAATTGTCCAGATAAGCTTCGTGCCACTCTTTTGGAGGTACCTTGTTTCGTGATCGCGATCGTAATCGTAATCTCGAAACTACGGAAGTCGCGGGAACCAGCTTATTCACAGGCGCTTAATCAAAACAGAATCGACAGGCATAGGGTTAAGATCCAAGGGTCAGATAGGGAGACAGTCAGAGGGCTAAGGTGGGTGGTGTTTAGTGTTGAAACGGCTAGGGATTTCAGAGGAAGAATCGAGATTTTTAAAATAACAGTGTTTTCAGTTTTGAGTGAAAGATCGATGGACGCAAAGCAAGAGGCGAGGTTTTGGTGAGTTCGTTGGATGGATCGGATATTTGTCGTAGTACTGGCGGGAGTTTGTTCCAGAGAGGGGGAACAGCTATGGCTATAGAGCGATTTGCAAATCTTAGTGATGAGATTACGGACAGGCGGAGAAGTGTTAGGGCAGAAGAGGAGCAAGTTGAGCGAAGTCGTTGGACCACAACTGACGTAGGTATACGAGGGCTGGGAGGATTGAAGTGTGTTGTAGGTGAATGATATGACTTTATATTCTATTCGTTCAGGAACTTTAAGCAAGTGGAGTGACTTTAGTGCAGGTGTGCGTCCCCAACTGTCCAACACATTCTGAAAAATGGTAAATTGTGCTGGATCCGGCCATGAACTGATCTCAGCAATAACGACCCTGGTCAACCTTATTCATGCAAGAATTTTGTCCAAAATAATCCGCTTTACGCAAAAGTTCTGGAGTTCTGCGTCCGATCGCGATTAGATGCTATTGGGGTATAATTAATAGCTTCGAAATGCGTCAGCACTTTTGCTATCCTCAGCGTCACAGCATACTTGTTGCAAAGGCAGGTCGGTGTTGAAATGCCCGTCGGTTGGGAAGCCGCAGCTCACTCAGCCAAGCGTTTCACCGATGACATGAGGGAAAGGTCAGTCCTGGTTAACCTTGACTTTTCTAATGTCTTTAATTGCCTTCTAAGCGATCATATTCTTTGTACAACCTATGAAGTCTTGTCATCTAGCTTATTCTGAGACATCTTATTTGAAATACGGTAATTTTAGTCTCACATGTTGGCTATCAGCAAGTCGATCCTCTGGGCCCATTGTTCTTCTACCTCCCACTCCAGCAAGTTCTTGCCTAATTGCCATCTACCCTCGCTCTTCTTAACATGGATTACCTTAATATCCTTGGCGTAGAGGCTTTGATGGTTGCCCCGCAGACGTGGCATTAATTGAGAAAAAATGCATGGAGCTTGCTTTACAACTAAATCGCTCTAAGTGCGAGGTGATAGTGCACGATTCCAACCTAGCGGCCACACACACATCTCTCAGTCAGTTCTCTCACAATCATGAGACCTGAAACTGCCACACTTCTTGCTTCTTGCAAAAGCATCACTGCCTCAGAAGCCGTTGAGGCCATCCTTGAAGCACGCATCCGTGAACTGTCTCTCGCCAAAGAAAGATTGGGTAACATTTCTAGACACGATGCTCTGATATTTTTAAGATGCATTGCTCACTCAGTTCCGCCAAACTCCTTCACATTATTAGATCTACGTTGCTTTCCCTGCGTGGACCACCCATATCTTAAGCTACATGTATATGATACCATCTTCGCGCTGGCTACCCTTTCATCAAGGAACCAGTTGACCGCTTCAGAACTGACGGCAGAAGACCAGACGGACTTACACTCAATCCAATGGCGTACGGGACGATGCTCATTTGGGGGTCATTTGTTTTCCGGTGACAGATACCCTGTCCGTTTCCTACATGCCTATTACTTCAGAGACTGTGGATGCTGCTTCTGAGATAGTGGCAGTTTGCAAAATCGCTAAATACAGCCAAGTGCCAACCCATTCCCACTCGCCATTTTGTCCCTGGTCATCGAAACACTGGTCCAATAAATAACGATGGCCCGCATCACGGCAGAGTCTCAGCTTCGTATCTGGTGATGTACGAGAAACTTAGTGTCTTTCTCCACGTCTGGCATTCAATGCGGTTGTTTTTCGCAGCACTTTCTCCGGACCAGACATTGAGAAATAGTTACCGTTTCATATGTTTTTCTCGCTGTTATATAAATTAAATAGTAGGCCCCATCTTAGTCCTCGATGGGATTATGTGTATCTTGGGCGCAATGTGGTCATAGTAGTAGTAGTAGTAGTAGTAGTAGTAGTAGTAGTAGTAGTAGTAGTAGTAGTAGTAGTAGTAGTAGTAGTAGTAGTAGTAGTAGTAGTAGTAGTAGTAGTAGTAGTAGTAGTAGTAGTAGTAGTAGTAGTAGTAGTAGTAGTAGTAGTAGTAGTTGTAGTAGTAGTAGTAGTAGTAGTAGTAGTAGTAGTAGTAGTAGTGGTAGAAGTAGAAGTAGTAGTAGTTCTAGTGGTAGTGGCAGTGATAGCGGTAGTGGTAGTGGCAAAGGCAGTAGCAGTGGTAGTAGTAGCAGCAGCAGCAGCAGCAGTAGTAGTAGTAGTAGTAGTAATAATAATAATAATAATAATAATAATAATAATAATAATAATAATAATAATAATAATATTAATATTATTATTATTATTACTATTGTTTTAATTATAATTATGATAATGATAATAAAATATACATTAATTACAAGTATAAAAAGGAAGAAGCAGACGAACAGTAAAGCATGTACTCCTATGCCAAAACTAAAAATGTAAATATCCAAATAGATATACATTACAACCATATTGCAATCAATTGCTTACAATTAGACCAATTACGGCGTTTGAAACTTATCGCTATTTGCCAATCCATATATATTTCAGGTTTATTGCCCCTCAGGTTCATTAGATCGTAATTTCAATTGAACATTTTTGTAGCGCCAATCAAAGGCGCTCCTCTGCCCTAGGAAATTGTGTTAAATGTCATTAGGAATATTACAACAGTTAAAGTAAGTTTATTCTTTATTAACCAATTTACTAATCGCACTTCGGTACAGAAATCTACAAAGACTGGCAGCCTACATCGGCGACCATACCCAAAACAATTAGCAAACAATGCACACTACATTGAAAGAGTCACCAGTGGTGGGCCCACGCGCTCACGTAGATCCAAACAACGGATTTCTATCGACAGATGACAGATGTTCAGAGCCTTTGGACTAAGTTGCGTCGATAGGTTGGAGCAACGACAGGTGATTGCGCTCGCAGTTCACGATGACGCTGCCGCCGAACAGACCCTCATTGGTAGAAGATAGTCGGTTATTCATCGAGACGCAAGGAGTTCGTAGAAGAGACATTCGTCGCGGTTCGGTTGGTAGATTGAAGCGCAACCAGTGACTAACGGTCGAGGTTCCTAGATGACCCACGTCGGTCACCCTCACCCGAGACGAAAATACCCAGCTGTAGTCATACAAGGTCCGTATATTCCAGACGTGATCGCGCAACAGAGGAAAGGACCTACCCGATACAGTCACGTGTCTCGTCATCCTTGCTGCATGGCTCTGTCAATGTATTGCTACTTTCTAAGGCGATTTTGCATATCTGCGACCATCAATTGATGCCTTGTGCGATAACGGCACTATAGAAGTTTTCGAATTAGACAGGATGAGATGTTGGCGATTCCACCAATCACTGATGCCGAAAGACAACTCAAAAGAGATGAAAAACCAAAATTTCATTCACGCAGATATATAAAACTACCTGTCGATGGAATGGCAACAAAATGGTCACCAATGACCAACTTAAGCCTAGTCTGATCACTGGCTTACTTAATATCGTTTATTTAACGACGCCATCATATCGACGATGATAGGCGTCATTACAAGGCTCATATATACACTTATGCAGAGTACATAAATGGTCGTATTCTGATAACTGGTTTAACAAAGCACCTTTTATAAGATCGGGTTTCACACCAAACCTTAAGATGCCGCCCAGAGAACACAATTCAGTGTACCTAGTCCTATCCAATAGGCCTACATCCGTTTGTAACAGTTACTTCATTTGTCTTAGCCTCGGTGTATAATATATTATGGCGGATGACCAGAACTTTCCCTGTTCAACAACAGTGTTGTCATATTGAATTAAATTTCTGCGTTGACTGTGATATAAACAGTGATTTGATAGTCCAGCACGCTAACCACCAAACTGTTATGGACCCTAAATAACATCTTAACTAACTTTCAAGATTAAATTAACTCTCATACATCATCAAATGTAAAAACAAGGCAGAAGATGTAACGCGAATGTAGTCTAAAACAGTACTTATCAGCAAATGTCCACTTAGGATTTTTTCCAAAACGGCAATACGGCAATATTATCTCCTAAGCCTTGCAGACATTTTCATTCGATGGATCTGTAATCGGGTTATCATTCAAATGTTTTGGACAATTCCTATTCCGCACTAACTTGTGAATGGGCCTTGAGATGTATTGGAGGGACTCTCAAGAAAATGACGGTAATTTAATTATTGCCATCTTCGATCCATTTCATCTGTACATTCACCCAATCGAGGATCATCAGCCCATCTCCTCCACTCTGGTTGGCCTCCACTTCTAGGCGGTAAGCAGCCCAACTCTTTGCGAGACGCCTGAATGCAATGAAAATAAATATAGGGCTCATCACCGTAACTTCCGTGGCAGACTAACGTCAAATATAAACCACGACCAAGATCAATAAATCAATCAGTACTTTTATTGATCACCATAATGCAATCACATACAAACACAATCTAGACATTCATGTGCAGTGGCGTCAATAGGCAGACCCAAGGAACATAAGGTTCCGCTAGCAGGGTCACCCTAGTTTCATCAATCATTAATCTAACAGTAGGCCTATATTTGTTTTAGTTTAACTTCAGATAATCCTCGTTATGGCGTCCATTGTTATTCTAACAGGAAGTAAACGATTCTTCAAACAACAAATGCAATGTTAACTCGTATCATAAAAACAGAGCAATGCATGCACAATTCCATGTAGTAAATTTTAAACAGTTGCAGCCATATGTTGGACTTTTAATTTATTTGTAAACTGAGTTTGTTGCCGTTTATAGATAATGCAAACCTCTTGATGTTTCACGTGACAAGTCGCAACTCTGCTTTAATTTCCAGTCCATCGGCTGAAGTAGGATATAGTATGCTTGGTTTAAGCTTAGGAGCGTGACTCCCTGCCGGAACCGTCAATGTAATGAAAGCCAGACGGAACCTATGACCTCCTCCTTGAGGGCCATGCCGAATATTTACATACTGAAGCGCAACACTTTTAATATAATACTGTTAGACAGCCATGCTTCAGCGCCTTTGTGAGATTTCTAAAGTACTCCCGTATGTTCAGCTACATACATTTTTAGTGTGCGATCTTGTCCGTCTTTGTATTCTGTCACTCTTGAATTATTTCAATGCCAACAAACTAATTTCTTTACACTACAATTTCATTCTGTCATCAACTGCGCTGACCAAAACTTGCTGAAGCTGCCACAATTAATTCCTCTTTCGAACTAGTTTGGTGCCCCTAAGGTTCATAAAAACTACAGTCTATCATTAGATCGCAATTGTAATTGAGCATTTTTGTAGCGCCACTCAATTGGCGAAACAAATCTGAGGCGCTTCCCTGCGCTAGGAAATTATGCTAAATGTTATTAAGACTATTACAACAAGTAAAGTAAGTATATTCTTTATTAAGCAATTGCTAATCTCACTTTGGTACAGACATCTACAAAGACTGGCAGCCTAAATAATTGGCTCTTATCCCCCAAACAGTTAGTAAACAATGCACACTACATTGAAAGAGTCACCAGTGGTGGGCCCACATGCAGCCAACGGATGACAGATGTTCAGTCTCTAGACTAAGTTGCGTCGATAGGTTGGAGCGACGACAGATGACTGCCCTCGCAGCTCGCGATGACGCTGCCGCCGAGAAGGCCTCATTGGATTTGGTAGAAGATAGTCGGTTATTCATCGAGACGCAAGGAGTTCGTAGAAGAGGCATTCGTCGCGGTTCGGTTGGCTAGGATTGAAGCTCCGCCAGTGATTGGCTTTCGAGGTCACTCCGATGACCCACGTCGGTCATCCTCACCCGAGACGAAAATACCGGGCTGTAGTCACACACGGTCTGTATATTCCAGTCTTTATCGCGCATCAGAAGGAAAATACCTACCCGATACAGTCACATATCTTATCTTGCTTACTGAATGGCTCCGTCAGTGGATTGCGACTTTCTAAGCCGACTTTGCTTAGCAGCGATCATCAACTGATACCTTGTGCATCGCGATAACGGCGCTATAGAAGTTTTCGGATTAGATGGAATGAGGTGTTGGCGATTCCACCAATTACTGATGCTGAAAGACAACTCAAAAGAGATGGACAAACTGCTCAAGGAAAAACCAAAATGTAACTGACACAGAGAGGTGTCGATGGAATGGCAACAAAATAGTCACACGTGGCCAGCAACTAAAACCTAGTCTAAGCACACGGTAAACAAAGCGCCTATATAAGATCAGGTTTCATACCAAACCTTAAGATGTCGCACAAAGAACACAATTCAATGTACGCAATCCTATATTGTACTTCCGTTTGCTATATAGTTACTTCAATTGTCTTAGCCTCGGCACAATTATTATGGTGGATGACCAGAGCTTTCCCTGTTCAACAACAGTGCAAGTCATATTGAATTAAATTTCTGCGTTGACTGTGATATAAACAGTGATTTGTTGGTCGCGCACGCTAAGCATCAAACTATTACAGACCCTAAACAACATCTTCACTAAAGTAAAAATGAATTTAACTCTATCAAATGCAAAAACAAGGCAAAAGATGCGAATTATAGAGTAGTCTAAAAAGTGATTATCAGCAAATGTCCAATTAGGACATTTTCCTAAACGCAATAGGGCAACTTTTATCTCCTAAGCCTTGTAATCATTTTCATTCGATGGATCCGTAATCGAGTTTTTATCATTCAAATGTTTTGTACAATTCCTATTCCACCTTTACTTGTCAATGGGCCTTGAGGTGTATTGGAAGAACTTTCAAGAAAATCATCGGTAATTTAATAATCGCCATCTTCGATCCACTTCATCTGTATATTCACCCGATCGAGGATCATCAGCCCATCTCCTCCACTCTGGTTGGCCTCCACTTCTAGGTGGTAAGCAGCCCAACTCTTTGCGAGACGCCTGAATGCAATGAAAATAAATATAGGGCCAATAACCCCCTCATCACCGTAACTTCCGTGGCAGACTAAAGACAAATATAAACCACGACCAAGATATCGAGTTTGTTGTTGTTGATAGATAATGAAAACCTCGTGATGTTTCACGTGACAAGTCGCAACTCTGCTTTAATTTCCAGTTCATCGCCTGAAGTAGGCTATAATAATAATAATAATAATTATGTATTGATTGGTTTAATCTTAGGAGCGTGACTCCCTGCCGGAACCGTCAATGTAACCTATGACCTCCTCCTTGAGGGCCATGCCGAATATTTACACACTGAAGCGCAACACTTTTAATATAAGACTGTTCGACAGCCATGCTTCAGCGTCTTTGTGAGATTTCTAAAGTACGCCCGTATGTTCAGCTACATATATTTTTTGTGTGCGATCTTGTCCGTCGTTTTATTCTGTCACTCTTGAGTTATTTCAATGCCAACAGACTAATTTCTTTACACTACAATTTCATTCTGTCATGATCATCAACTGCGCTGACCAAAACTTGCTGAAGCTACCAAAATTAATTCCTGTTTCGAACTAGTTTCGGAAAATCCGGCACCACTAAAATAGGACTACATTTAAGATAATTCTTTTGGGCGAACATCTATGGTCAGCTACATGTACAGTGTACAAGAATATAGCACTTCTTTTTATAGCGACCAATGAATATTATATCGGGTGAGATCTTTCACCATCGCTTCCCGTTTGATTGAATTCCACGCATATGGACCGTGCTAGCCTGGTATTTAAATCTTCTAAATAAACTACCATCGGTGTGGGAACCGCCATCTTCACGATTGCAGACCATGGAGAACTATCGATCCTGCGTTCGTTTTGGAGCGCAGACAGACATAGATAAACACAGTTAGATATTTGAGTGATGAACATGTGTGTAGAAGGGGTAGAGTAACCGAAAACTTTACCACAAAGAGGTATCATCATAATCTTGAAATTTCCAGGAATATTCTACAAGCTGTCGCTTATAATGGATGAGGTATGAGTAAATTAAGGCGATTTTGCTGTTTTGAGAAAATCGGCTTTGAAGTTTACGATGGTTGTTCAAATCGGACAGAAAAATTTGTGGAATCTAATATTGATATTAGAAACTGCTATAATGTATATAATCGTTGTGCATACATGTCTGCTGTATGTTTTAATGAACTTTGA
The DNA here is from genome assembly GCA_020284085.1 of Aporrectodea caliginosa. Taxonomy (NCBI): domain Eukaryota; kingdom Metazoa; phylum Annelida; class Clitellata; order Crassiclitellata; family Lumbricidae; genus Aporrectodea; species Aporrectodea caliginosa. Next base: position 99,638 of record JACEVL010001135.1, read on the forward strand.
AGAAAATAGCATTTTTATAACTTGGGCCAGTAATGAATTGATAAGAATATGCGTGATTATTACGTCAAAGTGAATCAACTTGACTTGGGCCAGTAATGAATTAATCAGAATATTCGTGATTATTACGGCAAAGTGAATCAACTTGACTTGGGCCAGTAATGAATTAATCAGAATATGCGTGATTACTACGGCAAAGTGAATCAATTTGACTTGATCCTTGTATGAACTGAATGTTTCACTAATATAAAAATTGCATAGGCTATATGAATCAACCTGAGATGATCCCTAGTCTCCTCTGAATAAATGTGCCAAAAGACATACACTACGAATCAGTTTGCATTGATAATTATTATTAGTATTACTAGATGTTTGTCCGTCCTATGACGGTAAAGTGTAGCGAGCTCGGGTGGTCCACTTAAAATCAGCGCTCCCTCCTCTTTTATCACTTCTCCTGCCCTCCACTTCCACTTCCCTCCGCAACCCCTTTGCCGTGCCTTCTCCCCTTCCACTCAGTGGCGGCGCCAGACATTTTTTTAACCAGGGCATAGCCAGGGCAGTACTACAAGTAACCAGTGCACAGGGCGATTTAAATTCTCGGCAGGGCACAAATTCTGGCAGCCTTGTGGCAGGGCAACCACAAGGGCAAAGGCTTTTTTACCAGGGCATTTGCCGGGGCTTGCCCTGCTGTAGCGCCGCCACTGCTTCCACTCCTCTCCCATTCCTGTTCCCCTCCCCAACTCCTATCCTACCCACCCCTCCGCACTCATACCTTCACTCTGCCTCTCCCAATCCCCTCTCTCGTAATCCACTCCCCTTTCTTCACCATTTACCCTCCCTTCCCCTGCCCTGTCCCTCACCTTCCCTCCACCTCCCACTTCCTCTTCCGTCCCTTCTCCCTCTTTCCAACTCTCCGTCCCATAGACGCCTATTATAGCTATGCTCCGTCCGTTGTGCATGATCTCACGTTGCTATAAAAAGTTTGTTATTATTGTGATGATGCTGGGTGCCTTAAGCCCATACTAGCTCTTGCAATGAAGGCTCGAACAAACACTAGGCCTACGCATGAAGCGACTAATGTACAGAGATTTCTGTTCTATTATATTAATTATTGGAATATCTAAACTCACAAATACTATTCTAAGTTCATGGAACACAAAGTTACAATTTTTATTATGTAACCAACATTTTGTAGCCAAACAGATTTGAAAACATTTTGTAACCAAGTGGCGTCATAACAAATGCAGTAAATTGTGTTAACAAAGAAACGAATAAAATGCAATCATCCAGATCTTGGAAACAGCAATGACTGCAGGTATGATCATTGGGCTATAAACTAAGTAGCATGTTATCATGACGGTACATAGCATTCAAAAGCATGATGCATTGACAATGCAACTATTTAAGAAGCATCGAAAGTCCAAACGATGTCGTAAACACGGTAGCATACACCTGAAAAACCACATTAGTAACAATAAAGTCTAAGCAATGGATAATATAAAAACATTATGAAACATCCTTGATTAACTGTTATTTACTTACATAAAAGCAATAGAAGCAACAGAACAGTACCCTCAACAACAAAGTAAAGGGATAAAGTTTAAAAACAAAACTATCTTTATATGAATGAATATATACATAGACTGTTCAATCACTGGCATTGCAAATATTTTCAAAGTTCCTCAGGCCACCTTTTCTTTCACTGTTTCTTGATCTTCCTGACTGAAGTTAGTGAAGTAGTTGCACTTTTCTTCTTCTTTCCAGATACTGAAGCCACAATGTTTCTTAGATTCATATCAGCTGACTTATTACAGCTTCTTCTTGAATATACTGACGGTGTCTGCTGTGTAGGCCAACATGATTTTCTGTCTGACTTATTTGTTTTGTTGTTTGCTGTGGGTTTGTTAGATGTCAAACTCTTTCGCAGTTGACTCTGAGCAACTTCAGGAACACAGTCGCTGTGTGTTTTCTGTGACTGTGGACCTTCATCTTTGTCATCATCTGATACTTCACTTTCAGATTGCCACGTCATGCCACATTAATGCTGCTGAACTCAACATCCTCTTGCACAGAATATAATATTATTTATTATTATGTAGTACCCAAATTATATGCAGAGACCTGACGACAGTAATAAGCTTTGCCAGTTGTTAGACTGGGGAGGAAAACACCTTTTGCAAGTCGAATGTATTATGTAAGGGCATGATAATATTCTTTGCCTTTTCCATCTTCCTAAAGTTCCTTTCTAGCACAGTCAGCTTTTCTCAAGTGCAGTTGATGCTCTGCAATTAAAGCAATCTTACTGGGAAGGTCTTTCGCAGAATCAAGCAATTCTTCTGTAGGGTTTGCTGTCTGTTCCACTTGTTTCTGATCGGCATTCACATCTAGACCAGCTTCGATCATTGTAATAGGATTTGTTGTGTCCAAGCCCTGTGTTTAAAATAGTATTTTAGCAATGTGTAGGGCCTACTAATCTTCATTACGTTAATTTGTACGCAATGTATAGCTGGCTTAGAAAATAATGATTTATGCTGCTTTCTGACATGATGACACTGTATCGATCCTCCTTTTAGATTCACAAACTGGCATTCACTGTGAACATTACTGGCCTAGGCCTATCTACCTTTAAACTGGCCTTCTCACTAATCAACCTATTTAGCTATAGGCCTACCTACGAAGCCATCAAGTTCAAAGCACTAATAAACTTAAATATTTTTAAGCATTACGAATCTGGTTAACCAAAGAGAAACATTAATTTTATATTCAGCAACCACAATATCAAATGTGAATTTAAAAGGAGGATCGCAACAGATATTAATTTCTTAGGACTAGCTATGTAGAAAATGTGCCTTTCAGTAGGCTAATCCACTGCATTACTAGCCTATGTTTGCATTAGAAATATTATTCTAAGTTGGCTCTAGTAAGCAGAATAAATACGTTGTTCGTATAAAATTTTGCTTAAAACGACTATTAAATATTGCTTGCAAAAACGAAAAAAGTTCCTAAATAATATGAACAATGTGTGCATGGTTTAGTTTGCAAACCGCACCTTTGTACACACAAAATCAACAACTCTCGCAGGCAATCTTCTAAAAGGCCGTTTCCGCTCCATTTTGTATAAATTATTAGACCTATTATAAATAAATTGACGATGTCGCAACGTTGCTACCAAAGATTACGAAGCATGGAGAATATAAGAAAGCAAAAAAAATTAATTTTCTCACGAATATTATAAACACTAAATAAGTAAAATACCATGCCACTCAAATCGTTCAGAACGTCACTGGAAGAGTGGCTCAAGTGGGAATGGTCCGCAGTGGAACGCCATAATGACAGAAAAGGTTTACGAGCAAAAGTGAATCAAGCTGATTTGAACCACTTTTGCACAAACTCACAGTCAAAGCAGCAAATATTCAGACTGAATTAAACAAACATGATTCACTAATGAAATTTGGTATGCACTGCCTTTTGTCAGTTCTATAATCAATACGTCAAAATACGCCCTGATAGAGGCGTTGAGCAGTTGAACTGATTTTACCATCAGAAAGAGCGCATTCACTTTAGTGGAAAAGTGGTTCAAAGTGAAAATGTCAAAAAATTGACTTGAACCACTTTTGAACTAGAGGGCTCAGTTTTGCCAGAGTAATTTCTGTCACTAGCATAAATTGTGGGTAAACGTGAAGTATTGGAACGTTTCCATTATAAATTGCAGGTGACAGTCTGACTGATAACAACGGAAGACGATTCTCCACCGACGATGTAGACAACGACTACTGTAGCCTCAACTGTGTCCGGACGTATGGCGGAGCGTGGTGGCACGGTTGCTGTTCTGACGCAACTCTTAATGGCAAATATTATCACAGATATGATACTGTAAGCATCCGAAAGAGGATTCATTGGTATTATTGGCATAACAACTGGTCCAATTCATTAAAAGCAACAGAAATGAAACTTGTTCCGGTGGCTTAGAACATATACTGTATATTGTGTAGTTAGAAACAGAATCCAATCGATAGCTTGCCATATCATGGCATGGTTAAATACAAATAATCTTCTCTGTATTGCGTTCCTAATTTTGTTGTTGTAATTGCATTAAGAAAGTGTTATAGCACCGCTAATGATAAACTAATCAAAGACTGATAATTTTTCATTTGTCTCATTTTAATATTGCATTACATATGTTCGCAATGACAGCATTTTTCTCAGTGCGGTGCTAGCCGTGGCCAGTGTATGTTCTAATTATAAGTATGATCGTACTGGCTAGCATAAAGGCTATAGCCTCCGTTTCATTGAAGAACGATAGACTAGAGCTCTCTTTGTTAGACAGTGGTTGCAAATATTATTCGGCTTTTCTGGTCGGAACAATTGTATATGGTGTTAGAAACAGTAATAGTAAATCATGATCGAATGCATCAGTCAAGATCAATAATGTGTTGGAAAATGTTGATAGGCCTATATTTAAGCCAAATTTGTTTTTACGGAATATTAAACTAAAGCTGTTGCCAATTTTGTTAACAGGACTGTATCAAGCAGTTTAAATTCAGTCGGAATTGGTTGACATCGCAATAAAATGTCGTCAGTCGTCTTTGACACTTACTCAGTTGCTTTTCTAACAATCTCGTCATTAAAGTGTAGAGTAATGTCTTATGTCTGATGAGTAAATATTGAGCCTTTACTACTGTTAACAGGTGATGAGTAGCATCTTAATCGACTTTTCCCTCCAGCATCTGTTGCTTTTAAACATGACAATATAACGCATGGCATATCCATATTCAGTTTATACAAATGATCATCTCTTAGCCTGATACTCATAATAAACGGACACTTTATATATAGATAACATATAGAATTATATGTAATGTTTAATCAGTTATTCAATATCTATATTTTATGTTAATCTGCTTCTTGTATACGAGCAACATAATGCGTTCAAATATTCAGTTTTTTTTACCATTACTTTATTATGGTCGTTGTTGTTCTTTTAATAGATAGAAGTTTATGATAGCAGGTTTCAAACGGGTCAATCTGTAATAAATTGTTTATATATTTAAACCAAATTCTTCTCACAGTAAATTAGCCTAAAACTGTAGGCAAATTTATTAACAGGACTGTACCCAGTAAACCTAATTAAATTCATTCGGAATTTGTAAACATGGCAATAAAATTTAATGTAATCAGTCTTTAAGATTATCCAGTTGCTTGTCTAACAGTCTCGTCATTAAAGTGATGTCCTCTGTCTGATGAGAAAATATTTAACGTTTTGTATTGTTAATAGGCTTATGTCTTCTTACTTCGACTTTGCGTTTAATTCGTTCGAGTAATATCTGAATCTAATTTTTCCTCCAGCGTCTGTAGTTTTTAAATCTACTTCTTGTATGCGAGCAATATGGCAATACAACGCCTGGTATTTCCATATTCAGTTTATACAAATATCATCTCTTAACCTGCTGCTCATAAGAAACGGACATTTCATATACAGAAAACATATTGATGTAATGTTTTATCACTAATTCAATATCTGTATTTTATTTAAATCTGCTTCTTGTATACGAGTAACATTATCATGCGTTCTAAAATTCAGATTTGTGGCCATTGCTTATAATATAATGGTCTTTGCTGTTCTTTTAACCGATTCAAAATTTGCATGACAGGATTCACACTGATCAATCTGTAGTATACTCCGCAGTCGATCGAGTCGAGTGTATACGATCGACTTGGCTCGGCCGACGATCGACTCGATCGACTTCGTCGACTCGCCGACCTTTCGACGACTCGATCGACTTGACTCGGACGACGATCGACTCGATCGACTTCGTCGACTTGGACTGTAGTCTATTGGCCAAAATTGCTGACGACTGTTGCATTCTTGTATTCCAGTACCTACATTATTTATGAATTTCAATTGCACACTCTTCTTCTTCAAACTAATTGTAATTGAACTGGTAAGTAACATTTCAGCCTTTTCAGGTACCGGTATTATAATGATATCGTGTGTGCCTGTGGTTGACTTGTAAGGATTAAGCCTCGCTTAATCCGTCGGCTTGATCAGCTATAGGCAGCTATAGGCTACAATGCAATCTCCTACAGTACGGTACGATAATTAGTCCCAGCTCAAACGGCAGTAGAGGTACTACAGGACGTGTAATGTCTATATTACATCGGCACATGAGGCGCTATATAAATCTTCGTAATGAAGAGTTAGTTCAAGAAACTTGAAACTGTTCACGATTACTGAAGTTAGTTAGAGGTTCAGGCTTGGAACCTCTTGGAGGGTTCTGTCACAGTTCAGCATTATGCTCCAGATTATAGATACTTCCTCCAAAAGACTCTAAGAACTTTATACCTAGAGTTTTATACAAGCAAATTTTTAAACCACCACGTTGACCCAAATCTTAAAAACTAACATTACTCCCTTTTTTTCTTTATAGTAGCCTTTGTGTATGTAAGTTGTGAAGCGGTGTGTGTCTTCATGCTTGATCAATAAACGAATATATCATCATCATAGATATGCAAATGCTCCAAATCGTCTATGAATCCACGTGACATGACACTAATTGTATTTCACTTTATGACATTTCCAATCCGGCAATTTAGGCATTTTTGGTTTTGAAAAAGATAGGGCGACTAGGGCAAATATGAATCGTGGGCGGCAGCTGCGGCTCCCATTAATGATCACTGTAGATGGACCAAACTGTTGCCACACATTCGAGTGAGAATTAAGTCGACGCATTCAGTCTTGTTCTAAAGTACTGACTTTCGAACGTTTTGAGATCATCGTTAGGCCTACTGACAGCAGAGCTAAAATTTCCTGATACTGTAACTACGGAATTCTTAACGCATCTTAATCGCTTCAATTTTCACCGTAAAACTGTGAAAAAGTGTCTCTATAACTTTTACTAATATGAAATCGCCAAGAGGTTCATTATTTGCACTGGACTTCGTATTAGGCTCATACGGTAGGCTAGTTGTGTGTTTACACAGAATTACGTCATTATATCATAAGGTCTGTCATTTTGTGAAAAAATAGTAAGTAAAATATTTCAGAGTCGAGTCAAGTCGAGGAAACATCGATCGAGTCGACTTGGCCGCCGAGTTTACGATCGACTCGATCGGCGAGTCGATCGAGTCGACGATTTTTCGATCGACTCGACTTGGCGAGTTTACGATCGACTCGAACGATCGACTCGATCGGCTGCGGGGTATAATCTGTAGTAACTTAATAACTCGATCAAACAGTTTAAAGAAACCTGCTCATTTTTCTGGCCCAGCAAAACATTAAGAACCCGACAGATCATTAGATCATTGAAGCTCGCTTGTCTGGTAGCTCTACCTGAACTCAGGGAGCAAGAAAGCCAATGAGAACCAATTACACGTACGGTAGAACTACCGCTTTCAGTGATCGACAGCAAACGTTAGATGTCTACAGACACCCGCTAAATGCACACCAACATACTGAAAGCCGTCACCTAATTAAAGTGGTGAGCACCCAGAATATTGGATTAATAATTATTAACTAAGGGTAGATTTAACCGAAGTGCATACAATGAGACCCGTGTCTCAATGAACCCATATCATGTGTACTAATGATTTGGTAGTAAACATTCGGTGCGAACACCATAACCGAGGAGAGGGTACAACATTGGAGTCAGTATACAAAAATCAAACAAGGAAATCAGTTTCTACAGTAGGACCTACGCCATAAATTAACAACAGATCCATGCATTGTTAGGTAAAATAAAGAGGAGACAGAGCACCTACTGTTTTAGTGCCGTCATAATCTTCTGATTGGCTAGATCTTTTTGTTCCTAGGACTAGGACTGCTCAACGCCGGGCATTTGCTGTGGTTGGTCCCTCTACTTGGAATGACCTTCCCCCCTCATTAAGGGCTAAACTAATTACTAGTTTTCCTCTTTGGCCTCTCGTTCTTTAAAGACGTTTCTTTTCCCCAGGGTTTTCGTGCTGATTAGTTATTCTGAGAGAGTCGCTAAATAAATCTTTAGACACAATACTATACATTAACACAGCGTGCAGTGGAACTCCGCCTCTGTCCCTCTGTTGATCGTCAGCATGAATGCTGTATGATGCACTAGTGGGAAACGGAAGTCTATCTGTTTTAATAATAATTCATAAATGCAAGTAGGCCTACTGTACCGCGACGCTTTAGTGTCGGTCCTTACAAATGTTTGTTTACATTCTGTGTGATGAACATTTTCATTCATTCTTTGCGAAAATTTATATGGCGCCCCTTTTCTCCATGGTGTGTTATGACTCGCGGCGAAGGACGCCACTGGAACCACGGATACGACTGGACAATCAGAGAGAAAGTGTTGTCAATGTACACTGTGTTCGGTTTTCGTTGGATCTCTCGCAAAGGAAATACCGACTTTACTAAGAACGACGTAAGTAGGTCTGCCCTACAACTGGTTGATTGCTTAGTATTGTTTGTAAGTCTTTTAATCCTTCGCAACAGAAATAGCGACTTTATTACATACAGTGTAAGTAAAACTGATTTATTGCCTAACGTTTTAAATTAGCACATAAAACATTTGTAAAACTCTCCAAATTTTCTAAGCGCCACACTTTAGGGAGTGCAACTTTTCCCCCCTCTCTATCAAGAGTCAGGTCAATATTTGGTCAACATCGATGCCATGTCAGAATAACATGACGTGACAGCCGTCCAAGACATCGCGACAGAAACGACATCGTTTAATCCGTCTCTTAATTATAAGTATAAAGTCGCATTGTTAAACATTCGCTAAGAGCCTCGGAAGATTTGAAGTGCTCACGGGATTATAATTGTGACTGTTTTCATATGCTTGTCGGACATCATTACTTAAGACGGTGACCGCATAGCTAATTAATTAATATCTTTTTAATAAATAACGGTTTCATGACAGGGTTCTGACTCTAATAATATAATATATAATAATAACAACAATTTATATGGCGCCGCAACGCGGCCATACCGCTATATAGTATACAAGGGTGCCTCACAAACAATTAACAAGCGGGATCAGCCTTAGCAAACAAACAGGATTTGAGCTTAAATTTGAAGGAGTGTAGTGAGAGTGGGTGGAAGACAGTTCCAGCATCTAGGACCAGCGGCCGAGAAAGCGCGATCGCCGAAGCACGTCCTCATCCCGCGTGCGCGGAGGTCGGTCTTCTTAAGCGATCTAAGTTGCAGCCCAAACGCAGAGGAATGAGTCTCAGTACATTAGTAACCCAAATACTCGGGCTCTACACCTTTAAGTGTTTTGAATACAAGCAGACAAAGGCTGAACTCGATGCGGAACGGGACAGGCAGCCAATGCAAAACATCGCGTAGGAGCGGCGTGACGTGATCACATTTTCTCCTATTAAAATTAAGCCTCGCCGCGGCGTTAACAGTTACTGTGCACCGTTCAAGAGACACCCAGGCGCGTCAGCCAGCGAGCTGTAGCAGCGGTTCACTTGAGACATGACAAAAGAAGCGACGGCGGCTTCGAAAGGCAATGACTTGATACAGCTCCTAATGAGACCGAACTGACGAAAGCAACAGCCGACCTTCCACACAACATGGCGCCTCATGGATTAGTCAGACTTCAGCACGACGACGAGATCACGAACTGATGTCGAAGGCGCGTTCAAAGCCCCGCAGACGCTCAGCGCGCCGATGTCTAGGTGGAGGCACCGTCTGCTGGTTGCACATCACAATCTATTATTTTGATCTCTTCCACTCAGCGATCCGCTCAATTCGCCGACGCTGATGTACAACCGTTGATGGAGGTCCTGACGTGTAGAGCTGCGTGTCGTCATCACAGAAGTAAGTTGACTCTTATAAACAATGGCACGAGGAAAAACATTTAACTAGCAAGAACACTGTACTCCTCTTGATTATTCATTTGTCCTGCTATGTTTGTACACCGGAGTGCGGCTCCTCTGCAACCGCCTTAATGAAGAGTATACTAACTTACTTTCATAGCCTGCGATGCATTCGATCGCGTATACGATGTACTCGACCGTCTCTCTCCCTGCGTTGATCGTCAACATCAATTTTTCATGATCTTTAGAGGCTACGATTGTCTGTCTCCTGCTATGACAATTGCAAGCTATAGCAATTGCAAGCACCCTCCCAATTGCGACGCACTAGCGTCAAAGTATTGACATTCTGTCTAATGAACTAATTAATCGCTTGCGTGTTATAACTCGCGGCGCAGGACGTCACTGGATCCATGGATACGGCTGGGAATCGAAGAGATAGAGCGTCGTCAACGTACACAGTGTTTGGTTTTAGTTTGGTCTCTCGCGACTCACGCATCGACTTCACTAAGAACAATGTAAGTACTACTGCTTCGATGCTTAACGTCGCAAATGTAAAATATAAAAAAGACTCTCCAACACTTTCTGTGAGCCATACAAAACTGCGGTAGGATTCCCAGCTTTTTTTTAGTACCCCCGGCTCTATATCGGCTCTATATCAGTTAATTCCGCAAGATCCACGTTGTTGGTCCAGGTTGTTGGTCAGCATCGGTGCCAGATCAGAATTACATTCTGTGAAAGCCGCCGATCGCATCCCACCAAAAATAGCACCTTTTTCTTCACCTTTTTATAATTATATTCTTTATAGGTATACTTCTTAGTGTTAAAAATTCACCAAGAGCCTTCGATGATATGAAGGGCTTGAGGGAATATAATTGTGCTAGTTTTCATAAAATAATGGATCGTAGGTGAATATAACTTATTAATTTATGTTTGCCTAATAGATGAAAAGTATGATCGAATAAATTGTTATCGTACAAATTAAAAACTGCATTATGCAGAGATGATTAAGGGCCTGTGCATTATTACCCATGACCTAGAATTGATATTAACGCGCTATATTGATAAGCTTAATGATTTTTATTGCCAATATAACTAATACTACTTCCACCAATACCAATACCACTATCACTAACACAGCAACTACTACAACAGCAACAACAACTATTACTACAAAAACTACTACTACCACAACTACTACTACTGCAACTGCAACAACTACTGCTACACATGGCTCGAGATCAGAATCTGTTTCACTGGAGTCCGACTAGACTGTCTAATCCAATCTAATGACCAGCCACTGAGAAAGTCTTAAAGCCTGCATGTATTGGACTCAAGGCACAAAAAGTGAACGCGTTCATTTGACGATAATTCGCGGGCAGTATAGTTTGATTTGAAGGATCAGCAAGAAGCAAAGGCAAGTCTGCTGATTTAAATTAAATGCGCTCTGAACTATTATATGATAGATTTTAAACCGAGTAATTTGTTTGATGAACAACCAGCGTAATGGCAGCAATATGGGCGTAACAAGTCGATACTTATTAGTCATTGATATTGCTCTGTCGCTGAAAGTTTGAATCATTTTTACCTAATCTATTGCATAGCAGAATATCTGTGCTCTCTTGGTGTCTTGGTCTTTTCTCTGATTAATAGAATGCAGAGGCTGAATAGAAGAGCAACTGTGGTACTATTTGCCCACCTCGGCATTGCAGCAATGCTGGGCAATTGCAAAGAATTTTCCGCAGTGTTTGACCATGATGGCCAACGCGTGTGTGCAGTGGGTCAGCCAGACGAGGTCCGTATTACGACCAACATGGCGACTCTTGAATGCGTAAGATTATGCGATGACAATCCAGATTGCGTCGTCTTCAATCTCTATGACAACACTACCTGTGAAATATTCACTTGCTCATCAAAATTATCCCGTGGTTACCAGATTGTAGAATTCTGTAAGAGCTTTCAGGTAAGAATCAAATTCAATTAATTTATAGGCCTATTAATAGAGCAGTTACAAGTTTCGTTTTGACGCAATTGAACAGGAAACTAACTTGGAATATGGCCTTTCAATATGTATGACATATGCAAAATTGCATTACGGCATTTCATCATTCGATTAACTGTTGATGAAGTAGGATGCATGCCTTCATGCCCAATCTGCAACTATGTAAACATCTTATCATCTTACTTTGCGTCATTCTGTGAGAATCGGTGGTGTAGGGGTATGTTCGGTGCCTTACAGCCGGAGGGTTGCGGGTTCGAATCCACCTCAAGCCGCCGCGTAGGGACCTTGGGCAAGTCCTTCACTCGCAATTGCTCATGCGCTTCGGCGTGAAACTCCGATTCAGTGTCCGCGCTGTAGTCGGGAGCGCCTCTGAGTAGAAATCTTGAAGGGGCGCTATAACAAGTGCTCATTCATACATACATACTGGCCTTGCATGAGATAACGTAATATCATTATATCACCCTGCTTAACCTGGTAATTGTCTGTTTGTAGGTCTTTCTGTTAAGACTTAATACATTCAGAAAGACAGACTACCAAACTGATAAAATGTTGCTTATAATTATGCATATTATAATTACACATTCATTTGTTTTAAGTTGCAGCTTCTTCCTTCAGTTGCATTGCTGTGATTATATAAAGAAGCGTATATTTTTAGGTCAACGATTGCATATCGAGATGCAGTGGGCCAGAATGTGGTATTTGAAACTTTCCCTTCGTTTTTTACGTTTTAGGCCTGTTGCGATTAAACTCTTTGCAGATCCTCGTATTTAGGATTTTCAATTTTTCATAGCTTCAATGACTGCGTTGAGTTTAGAAAGACCCATTCAAAAGTGGAAATTACATGGTACAGTGGTTGTCTTCGAGTTGGATTGGAAAACGAAGAAAATCTGGACTCTGAAAGGCGTAATGGCATTCGCCTTTAAAAGATTTCTAAGACGGTGCTACAGTACATAATGCCTTATTAAAAATGCATAAACGGAACAAATAATTATACACGTTACGGCCTTATGAACTACTGTATAAATATTTTATGGTTGTGATTGCGTCGCAGGATTTTTACCGAAAGTCGCAGGATTCTGGCCGAGAGACTGTGTGGATGTGAGAGCATCCGGTCACAGCCAAAGCGGCGTTTATCTGATTAACCCTGGCTATCGTGACTTTGCGTCAAGCGTCTATTGCGACATGAATTCCTCGGAAACATGGCTGGTAATTCAATGACTTTCGAACGCAATATCTATTTCCATTTGTAACATATGTTGCATGTCAATTCAATAATCAATACCTAAAGCGAGCCTTAACATAATTCATGCAGTCAATTGAGGCATGTTATAGATTCACAGTCTTACCTATAGTGTCGTTCATTCGGTATTCAATGTTTCAGAGTTGACCTTGTGACACACTACTGATAATTGACGGTGCAAACAGCACATGCCCTTTATGAATTAGGTGTTATTGTTGAAGGAGACGTGACGCCACGTTACTCCAACCGTGGAGTGATTACGTGTGATTTTGGATTGCTTGTGAGATTTAATAACCTGGGACATTAAATCTCGACACAGTAATGTGCAGTAACTGTTGAATAATTACCCGGTAGCAAGACATGTTTCTATAAAATAGAACTAGGGGTATGCTTCGGGTAAAGTTTTCAAATCGCGACAAAACAGTTGGCTCTAATTTTAAAGGTTCTTCCAATGGACTGATTTTGAATGCAATTTCACTCTAAGCGACCACCATATTGGATATTATAACAACTGATATAATAGATCAGATTTGTAGCTAATGGGAAGCAGCAGAAGATTTTATCAAGAGGGGATTTTTTGGAACAACTGCATTGGTGGTGTGACGGAAAGTGCTACTGTAATTTGGTATCCGTTATAAGTTTGTAATAGATTACCTGTTTTGTAATAGATTACCTGTTATCTGTTGTCTACATAATTGGCTTCAAGGGTTGGTTGCGCTCCACATAAATTATATTTGCGTGGGTCCGCCACTTGTGGACTCCTAGTTTTCTGTACATTGATTTGCTAACTGATACTCCCGTTCTTACTTATACTTAACCTCACACAGGCTATAGTAGAGACCGTCTCTGATTAATTTGCTCTGGAATTAGCGTTATATAAATGTTCAATTGCAATTAGAAGCGTTTGGAAGCCATTGTCTTTCTGGATGTGTTTCTCCAGGTCTTTCAACGACGTAAAGATGGAAGCGAGAATTTTCTAAGGACTTGGGCTGAGTATGCGAAAGGCTTTGGAGATCTAAAAGGCGAATTCTGGCTCGGTAACTGGCAAATCAATTTATATCAATACGTTGAACCATTTGCAGTATGCATGTATCAAGAACACTTAATTATTTTACTTCGATCGCATTGGGCAGCTAGAGCGCGTGCTTCTCTGCATCCGGCCGGCTAATAGTTGGCATATCAGTTTGATCATGTATTGCACCATATGCGTAACGTGTTCCGTTGGCCGCCTATTTTTCCAGCGTATTGGATTTAGGAACTGGGTCTGGGTATGGTGATGCCAATTATTATGGAACACTTATGGCAACTTGTGAACAGTCTGCTGTCCTATCTCGGATTTGGCTGGCCGCGGAAATCTTTCTTCTGCGCCCTGGGTGTGTAGGCCTACTTGGGCTTAACGACACTTTTCATATCGAAGATGATTAGTGTCGGAGGCAGAGTACAACCTCGTACTCCACGTTTATATTGCGACCGAGCCACCCGCAGTAAAGATCCGAGAAATTAATCTCTGATAAACCGACCAACCGGGAATCGAACCCGAGCCGCCGGCGTGGAGAGGGGGATGCCAATTATGGAACACTTATGGCAACTTGTGAACAGTCTGCTGTCCTATCTCGGATTTGGCTGGCCGCGGAAATCTTTCGTCTGCGCCTCTGGGTGAACTTGCTGTTCACTTTATACGCACTCCGACATTTTGAAGCTCGAAGATATATGATATATAGCTCTCTCCTTTTTATTGGGAGCATGTATTCAGATTTCAGATTGAACATCGACTCTTGCAGCACTTTCTATTCTGTACTACCTGCTGTAAAAGACTCAATTCAGAAGTCAAAATTCAGATTTTTCCGTTAATCTGCTGCAAATTAACTAGAGAACCTATCGTGCAATATCGAGATTATATTGAGACAGCTTGTTTGGAAGAAGCAGCGCAGCCTCTTGATCTAGCCCTGAGGCAGGCCCAGTGGCGTAGCCAGTTATTTTTTCATGGGGGGGCAGTGGCCCGGGGTGGCAGCTTAAAATTATGGGGTGGCTACCGACATCTAGCTATGCAGGTGTATATATTGCATAGAGTTGATATTTAAACAATTTCAAGCCAGCGCGTAAATTCGCCAGAGGGACACACGAAAAATGTGCACATCGTTAAATTCAAATTCACGGGCGCTGACGAAGATGTCGTTGAATTCAAATACACGGGCACTGACGACGCCGGGTAAAAACTGCTAGTTTATAATTATATATTTCCAACCCACTGCTTCCTTTTTGACAAATCGGACCCTGGATAATCGTAATCGCAAACTCCAAACTTCTAAGGCGCCACTCGAAAGTCAATCGCAGGGCATTAGCCTATTCACGATAAATATCGGTCAAGTTTCCATGTGTTTACTTTTAGAGTAGATTTTGTGAATTTGAAGCCGAGGTGACGCATTTGACGCTGTGATAATAAGGACTGCAGGATTCAACTGAAACTCGGAAAATGATCAACTGCCGTCCACTGTTCATCAGTTTGGGGCTAATAACTGCTGCTGCATGTAAGATACCTAGCTTAGTTGATGAAATGTTTAGCTTGCATATTGTTTAATTTAACATGTGTTGCTACTTATCGAAGTTGCAATGCTTTGAGACAGTTTTGACTTCGTTAACTAAGTTGAAAACATCTTTGCGTCTCACCTGATAATGGGCGCTCATAAGATGCTGAGGAGTGCTATAACCAGACAAAATGCTTTGTGGTAATAGTCTCAACATGTTATTAAGTACATGCTAAACTCAACTACTACATGCTAAGCTGATCATATTTAGGCCTACCTACTTAGGTTAATGAGTTAAGTGATACCTTCGAGGAAACGACTTCGTTAATATGTAAAGCCATTCCGTTAGAGTCCTTTTTATTAATCCTATCTTTATTTTTGATATTATGCACTGACCGTTGTAACCGCCTCATTCTTGTCTAGGCGTGAACCTAGAGAATGAATGCAGACTGCATAATACATAGTTTGATCTGTTTCAGCTGTCGGCGGATGCTATGTCCATCCGGCTAGTGTAGTGGTTACCGTTGGTGAGAGAGTTCTTCTAACCTGTTCAACGAAGGAAGGTTCCTCCATTACCTCTTGGCACATACCGATAGATATTAGGCGGAAAACATATTATGTCTACATAGCTCCTACATACAGACGAGATGGAACCGTCGGGACACCTGAAGAGGTAGCTGAAGGTTACTTTGTTACTCGCCCTGCTGACAATGAGACTACTTTGCATATGAACAAGACCATTCTTTCACAGGCTGGAGTTTATGTCTGTACATGTGATTTGTGGAGTACAGCTGAAACAACAGTAGTTGTTTTGGGTAAGTTGTCAAATTCTTTGCACGTAGGCTTACCTTCAAGTAACCTTTGGCTCTTCTTACAGACTGCACTATGCTACTGTACGCAAACAATTTAGTAATTCCTTCTATACGTATAGGGCCAACTGTTATACTTGCAAATATTAATTTATTTACCTGCTCATGTTTTCTCCGATGCATAACCTTTGGCATGGCTATTTTCAGACTCAGAACCGAAGTTTACAACGGATAACAGCGTTTCAGATGGCAAACCAATCACCTTCAGTTGTTCTGTGTCATTCAACGCATCTTCAGGCGTCTCTTGTCAGTTAAGGATAGAAGATGCGACTGGATCCACAGTTGCAAGAAGAAATGAATCTACTGTGAATAACGGATTGATTGGTTGTAGTCTAAAGTACACGATCATCACAAATGCTTCTTATGACCAATGGCATACCTGCATTGTGACTCTAAGTAGCAGAAGCGGCGGTGGCATAATCTATTCAAGAGTGCTCAACGCTGGAGTTGAGTGGCGTAAGTATTCCTGGAGTTATGCTAATCTATTAAAACGATTGCAATGTATGGAACAGAGTTTATACAACATAGTTCAACAAAATTTGTTTATAAAAATAGAACTGTTCTGTCGAAATCGTTTGCTGCCTATTTAACACTAGAAGCACCGCAGGGGTCAATCTGACTCATTTTCGTTTTTAGCGTAACGCACCTCGGCCCCAGATATAGCCCGGGTCCTGTAATTTCATGACTTCTCCTAACTTCGTAGGGTATACCCTCTGCCAAAATTTGAACTCGGGGATTCACACTTCTGAGATTTTTGCTGTTCTACCTTTAAGCACCAAGGGGTCAATCTGACCCTATATATTAGTACTTGCATGTAAGGCTACGCATTTCTTTTTCTATTTAATAATATTATAGATGAGAGTGCTAATTACGTAATCAAATGTGAGAAGATAGGAGATATATGGTGAGAGGAGAGGAGATCGGAGAGAAGATCAGATGAGAGAAATAGGAGATCTGGTGAGAGGATAGGAGATCTGGCAGAGGAGTGAGGTGAGAGATCTGGTGAGAGAAGAGGAGATCAGGTGAGAGGATAGGGAGATCTGATTTGAGAGAATTGGCAATCTTAGAGGAGAGAGGATATTTTGGCGATGGGAAAGAAGATCTGAAGAGAGAGAGGAGATCTGGTGAGAGGATAGGAGATCTGGTGAGAGGAGGTAGGATCTGGTCAGAGGAGAGATCTGGTCAGAGGATGTGGATCTGGTGAGAGGAGAGGAGATCAAGTGAGAGAGAGAGAGATCTGGTGAGAGGGAGAGACGATCTGGTGAAAGGAAAGAAGATCTGGTGAGAGGAGAGAAGATCAGATGAGAGGACAGGAGAGATCTAGTGAGAGGGAGAGATCTGGTGAGAGAAGATGATATTTGGGTGAGGAAGGAGTATTTAGAGATCTGGTGAGAGGTAAGAATATCTGGTCAGAGGAGAGTAGATCTCAGAGGATAGGAAGTCTGGTGATAAGATAGAAGATCTGGTGAGGAGAGGAGATGAGATCTGGTGAGTGAGAGATCTGGTGAGAAGATAGGAGATCTGTGGTGAGAAGATCAGAAAAGAGTCTCTGGTGAGAGGACAAGAAATCTGGTGACAGGATAAGAGATTTGGTGAGAAGATAGGGGTGATCTGGTGAGAGGATAGGAAATATGGTGAGATGATAGAAGATCTGGTGAGAGAGTAGATGTGAGTGAGCAGGAGGAGATCTGAGAGATAAGAGATCCTGGTGAGAGGAGAGGATCTCCTAGTATTCCATTCCAACTTACTTATTACACATTTGTTTATGCTTAAGTAATTTATGCTAATAAAGTTGATATAATGAATCAATTCTAATTGAATTTGCAATTGACTTTGCATTATAAATTATGTGGGGTCAAAATGACCCCCTTGGTGCTTCTAGGAAGTTCGATTTCTCGGTACTTCTAGTGTTAAAAGGATTGTTTTACGGAGTCGTAGGAAGGAGGCAATATATGATTTGCGAAAAGTCCTAGAAAGACCCTTTATTTCTAAATGAGAGATTCTGCGCACCAATTCTCACCGGAAGATTGCTTCGAGCCCTAGGACCTGGCGCAATGAAGGAGCGATCAACAATAGGCTTTGAGGTTGCCGGTGTGGTATCAAATGAATACCGGACAAATCCAGTCCCCAAAAACTATCTTTCATAGGTTCTCGTGACCAGGAGGCGAAATTTGTTTATACAAATAGAACTTTTCTGTCGAAATCGTTTGCTGCCTACCTAACGATAGGGTCCTAGTACGAGTTTTAGGCCTATTATATTTTACTGCACAAGTATAACATACTGCTTGGGCTACTATCTAGAAACTCCTGTCCATCTTTCTTTCCATTTTCTAAGGTCTTGCTTCCTATCAAATTTTGCATTATAGGCGACATGGCATAATGCGCCTCTGAGTAGTTATCTTGAAGGGGCTCTATATAAATTTCTTAGATAGATAGATAGATATTGAAATACGTTTCATTATGTTTTGCAAAACGTTGGCCGGGTTGGAACCGTTTTCGCCCGGGACCAATTTTTCACCACACCGTAAACAACACTTTAAGCCTCGACATAGACAATACGGCTAACACTGGGTTTGCACGCAATCAGCGAACAATAATGGTGAGATAACTCACCCGATGGAACTCATACAGAATGAGCATGTCGATGTGATCTGGTCTCCAGAGAAAGACTTCCGTAGAATTAGGCCTATGCATTACGTCCTGAATTTTCCCGCAGAACAATGCAATAAAGACACTTCGGACATATAATTTTAGACTACAAAAGTGCGTTAAAGATGCGAAAAATGCGACTATAAGAAATAGGTTTCGCATTATAAGAAAAAGTCGAAGTACAGGAAACCTTATTTTCCTTTGTTTCTACTACTTTATTTTCAGAACCAAGTAGTTCAACTGCAGACTTTTTGTCAAGTGAGTGTTAAACGAAAAATTGCTTTTCAGTGTTTACTGTGTGTTACTTGGTGTAATGTTACCATATTTAACGCCAATGTTTTGACGAAAGGTTTCATTTATCACACAGTGATCAAAGTGACGTAGTTTTTCATTCATTCATTCATTCATTCATTCATTTCAGATATTCATATAGTGCCCCTTCAAGATTTCTAGTCAGAGGCGCTCCTGACTACAACGCGGACACTGAATCTTAAGAGTTTCACGCCGAAGCGCATGAGCAAAGTCCTTCTATTATAACATTAATGTAAGGCTATTGGCCTGTAATGTAAACAACAGTTATCAATGTCAAATAAGTTGTAGGCCGACACTTGTTAAAATAATCAGTAATACGAGAGCTGCCTTCAATAGCACATAGCTGTTGTTATCGGCTGTGTTCGGCGACAGCTAATTATGAGCAACTTCTACTCGATGCGGATAGAATTCTTGGTGAACGTTAGTCGTGCTGTCGAGACTGTTTAGAAAGCAATATTTGAGTTCTATCGACAAAAATACAAATCAGTCTAAGCCGATTTATTAGTAATGATAATAAACACACTTAGGATCAGTACCATTATAAATCCACACTTACATGTAGACGTAAATGTGCAGACGTGTAATGTGTAGTGTCATAGGCTACACAACATAAACTTGTAAGGGTTCAGGCCAGAGGCGCAACCACGGTCCAGAAGTTGGGGGACCTACTAGAATGTCTGAGTGAGGGGTGGAATTGCGAGCGCCGCACCGAAGGCGCGAAACTGCGATTGCCGAAGGCAAGAAGCCCCTAACGACAAGGGGGGTATGGGGAGCGCCGTTAGCTCCCCCATCGGGTCTGAGGCGGAGCCCCAGATGCCGACGCAATTTTGAGCACATGATGCCAAATGGAGTACATTTTGGGCTTTTAATTTACCTGAAATTTTTCACCGATGATTTCGATATAAAAGTACCTAAACCATCTAGATCTGGGAAAAATTATATGAATAAACTGGACGTGACAAGGGTTTAAGAGAATTGAACGAAAAGAGGAGAACATAAGCTCTAGAACAGTGTTTGTCAAAACTAGGAAAATCGGCAGGGAGGAAGCCTGAACGGGTCAATTTTCTCAGACTACCGTTAAGGCGTTTACGCTCCCTTACAGTGGCAAATCCCCACCAAACATGCAGAGGAGGCATACAGAGGCTCGGGAAGTGTTTAAAAGTTGTGTGAGCCAACCTCAGCCACGTACAGATTTGAGGTGGATAAAATTATCCATTACAAACTATATCACTATCTGTTTCCACGTATTATATATATATATATATATATATATATATATATATATATATATATATATATATATATATATATATATATATATATAACACTCTACAATTCCTCCCTATAGGCTATTCGTCAGTTGTTCACAGTACAACCATCACCTCTTTCAGTCTTGCTATCTCTCCCAGGTCTCTCACTGAAAACCGAAACGCTGCTCGTTCACAAATCTTATCCTGATTGCTTCTCTTCTTCTTGCTTCACTTGCACTTCAATTCTAAACACCATTCACTAAACACCACAGAAGCATATCTATAGACGCCTAACTGTCTGCCTGCCTGTCAGTGCCTGACAGGCTCCTTTACGTCTTGACCCTGTGGCTATCGATTTTGTTTATGATTATATAATATTATTATTGTTTTGACAGAGCGCCTGTGAATAAGCTGTTTCCAGCGACTCATAGTTTTTGTGGGCGCTCAAGAAATCTCGAGATTACGATTGTGATTACAACTTACAAGTATCATAGATCAAGACGGATTTTTCCGTGGAAGAAAATAAAATTTACAGGAATTTGGTCATCTCAATCAATCAAATCAAATCAATCAAATCTCTTTTATTGAAGCCAAATGAAAAACACATAACATTTCAACATAAAGTATCAGGATTGGCCGCAAGAGGAGTCCCAAAAGGGATCAAGATCCCGCTAACTAGGGACACCTATAGAACAACATTTCAGAAATATGAATTATGAAATATGAATCTATAATGCTATATGTAAAAAGTTTCTTATGTATAAGCCTACAGATTTACGCTGTGGCGAATTGTTTGTATAGGCCTAAATGTGAATGCAATCTCAAAAGTTAAAGTAGTGTGCACTTGTTTAGATGTACTTACCATCACATCTCCCTGCTGATGACTTTGAAAACGACAGATAAGACCGTTTAAACGATTTAAAAGGCAGACTGCTATACATTGCAGCACTTCCTTTATTTGTCAATTTTATGTAGGCCTGTTCAAAATTATTTTTAATCCAACGTAGCCTACACTCGAATGGAGTCTCTAGAAGAACTGATCTAGCCACTATTCTTCTCGCACTCTGAGAGCCCACACACTGAATATTAGGCATATGTATGTATGTATATATATATATATATATATCTATATATATATATATATATATAAAGGCCTATATCACAGCTGTCTTAATAATCAGATGTCCAGTCTGCAGCCACTCGTTCCAGTCTCGTAGGACGATAAATTGCGAGGGTCACATCAGGAGTTCCCCTGCTTTCATCAACCACATTTAGACACCTGTTGTACCGTTCAGGCTCAAAGAGTAAGGTTATACCGGGTATTACCGGTGTCCATGATACGCGCAATATATCATCCTACAAGACTTGGCAGTTGGCAGTCGTCTAACTTGCTGTTCCTTGCCTATTATAATGCCAAGGCGCTTTGGTTAGGTTCCATTAATTTACTGTGTTATTTTCATAGTATCAATAACGTTTCCAAAAGTTGTGTGAGCATGCCCTTGCTTTGGCGCCACAGGCCCAAATCTTGTGTGAGCAGCGGCGCCTGTGGCGCCATAGGTTCCCGGGTCCCTGGAGGCATAAAGTAGCCGTGCGAGGGTAGTAGCCCTAACAGCGTCAAAGAGACGTTGACCGTGGTGACCGTGGGCGACCAAAACACGTAGCCGAACATGGATTTTCGGGCTTTGCATCATATTTTGTCCATGTGTGCCCCAAAGCCAATCCCATCAGAGATGGTGAGTTGGTGACACCCAAAGTAACCATCTCCTGGACCTGCTCGATGCCAGGGATGAGAGGAGGGCAATAGGTTTGGACCTCGATCGGTCGTTTGACAACCATTTCTCTGGTATTAGCATGGTTTAATTTAAGATTCCTGATGGATGCCCACTTGGAGATATGGTCAAGTTCAGGTTAGTTCGACTATAGGGAGTAGGCCTATGGGGGAGCGTCGTAAGTTCCCCCATCGGGGTCTGACGCAATTTTTGAGCATTTGATACCAAATGGAGTGCATTTTGGGCTCTGGTTTGCCTCACAATTTTCAAAAAGTTGGGAGGGACGGTCCCAAGCTGTTCGAAAGTTGGGGGGACGCGTCCCACGGGTCCCATAGGGTGGTTGCGCCTATGGTTCAGGCTATCATCTGACTGTCATCCGATAGTCTGTGTGAGCTTGTTACCAACACCTATAACTTACTGGTGAAATGCCCTGATCCTCTAAGTCAGTCCTGATCTGGACCGGTGAATATAAGCAATGCTCACAAAACCGCAAAGTCAGAGAGAACTCATAAGACGAGTAATACCTATCTAAATAAAAAAAAGATGTAACTTACTAGTTGGAAAACTAGAGACAGAGTTACTGCAGATAACTAGGTTATTTAACTTCAGTGCAAGAATTTAAAAGCTAGAGCATATAAGCTATTCAAAAGATAATTCAATGCTGCTAGATTTCTTTTTGAAAGTATATTAGAAATTCTTTGTTTTCTTGTAGAAATACATTGTATAATCCAATCCTATTTAATGACTTACATAGCGCCACAGAAAGAGTTTAAACAAAGTTTGCGAGAAAAGGGTGAACACCTACACAATTGCTTGAACGTTTGTAAAGATATCTGAAAGAATTGCTACAGATGGCAGGATTCGAATCTGATTTTTGAGGGACTTGGGTCTTTAGTCTTGCGTGACCAGTTTTTCATAATGTGTGACAATGATTTGAGGAGACTTTTAAAGAACAAATGGAAATCAGGACTTAACCCTCAGGCTACCAAAGGGGTGGTGGTAACCACCCCTACGTTTATGCATACTATTTTTTCCATATGGAATATAATTCTTGCATTTTAAGTAGCTGTAGCAGATTCATTGGCGCACATTTTGAGGTAAACATCATGGTAGTAACCCACGCCAGTCAAAAGTTATATATAATATGCCCGAGACACCAGGGGGTGGATACCACCCCCCTTAGTTTTTCGACCATAGCTTATTGACTATTCTTCCTAGAAGAGAAACAATTATACCATTCTTTAGAGGGAATGCAGGGCTTCATTTGCATGCCTACATCTTTGTCTTATAAAAACCGGAAGTGATCAAAATAAATAATAATACGCGTAATATGCGTGAAAAATGGCTGAATGGAAGCACTTCCCCTTAGTTTTTTGTCTGTAGCGTATTCATTTGTCTTCCTGGAAGAGAAACAAAGATACCATTCTTTAGAGGGAATGTAGGGCTCCATTTGCATACCTACATCTTTGTCGTTTGAATACCGGAAGTGATCAAAATAAATAATAATACGCGTAATCTGTGTGAAAATGGCTGAATACAGCATTACAACGTAAACCGATATATATATGTATGGATATATATATGTATGGATGTACATTTATACTATATGAACATGTGTAGGGATGATTGTGCGTATCTTTTATACATAGATCAGTTTCAAAACACACATAATCTTATATTTGTTTATCCAAAACGTACAAAATGTACGCAATAATATAAAATATTGCTAATTAATGGGTTCCGTTGTTACAAGTGATGTAATTTCGAGGTGCATTCACATAATGTACAACTAAATATACCATTCTGTGCAGAAATGAATGCTGAATCCATTGCTATATTAAAAGTTATGATCCCAAACACGAAATCCAGGGGTGGTGGTAACCACCCACCCCCCCTTGGTAGCCGATGTCACAAAAAGCTTGGTAGCCCTAGGGTTAACGAGATGCTAGTACCGGACACAGAATTTCTTGGAACCTCATGAGTCAGAAGAAAGGAAATGAAGAATAAAGAGCAGACAGGTGTTTCTCATTATAAAGGTAAAGGTAACCGAGACCACAATGATAGATTCAGATTTAAGAATAACTGAATATTTCACGAAAGACGCAAGGAAGAGGAGGTGGTGATGAAATCAAGAAACATGAATGTTTTAGGTGTAGGTCAATGAGCCAGAAAATATCACAGTGTTGTTAATTCCAATATTCTTATCAATTTTGTAGGAAATATTTTTATATGCTCTTGCCATGTTAATTGTTGTTCTACATCAAACGCGACTTCAGCTGATTCAATTTGAGTAATTGGAACACCATTAACATACAGATTAGGAAGTGGGTTCCTACGAATAAGAAACAGGATGGAAGTAACATGGATCATAGGCTAGAGTATGATCAGAAGAATAAAGAGAAGACAGGTGTGTTTCATGATAAAGGTAAAGATTACCGAGAACAGGTAAGGTAAAGATTACCGAGAACACAATGATACATCCAGATTTAAGAGTAACTGAATATTAAATATTCAGTTACTCTTAAATCTGGATGTCTGGAACCAAATTTTGGTTCTAGGACTGTTCTAGGACTGGCTTGGTTCCTTCCTCCATTACCGTTCTTTCTCTGTCGTCCACGGTTCTACCAGGACTCCATGGGTTCCTGCCCCGCATGGACTGCCACAGGGTTCTGTGCTGGGCCCTCTTCTATACATTATCTATACTGCTGATCTTGGTCCTCTCTTAGCCGCACTTTCTATGCTGAGCCAGTCTTATGCGGATGACCTACAGGCGTATTTGCACTGTCCTGCGTCAGCAGCCATTACCGCAGTCCGGTCCATGAACCTGGCAATGGAGGCTCTAGAGGCCTGGATGTCCTCCAATCGGCTACGGCTGAACTCTTCTAAAACCCAGCTTATTTGGCTTGGCACGCGCCAGCAGCTTGCCAAGATTGACCTGGAGGCCCTTGCTCAGGAGTTCTCGCAGTTTACCTTCTCATCCTCAGTCCGGGACCTTGGTGTCACTTTGGACCAAGAACTAACCTTCACGCGGCATATAAACTTACTATGCCTGTTTCTTATTCACTCTACGGAGACTATCCTTCTTAGACTTCTTAATGATGTCTATAGTGCTATTGACCGCTCTCAACTTACTCTTCTTGCACTCTACGACGTAAGTGCAGCCTTTGACACGGTAGACCACGATATTCTCCTGCGTCGCCTTTCTATTTCCTTTGGTATCTCTTCCTTGCCTCTTCAGTGGCTTTCTTCATACCGATCGCTCATCATCTACTGTCTTCCATTTGTCGCGTTCCCCTTGGATCCCCGTACCTATTGGCCTTCCCCAGGGTTCTGTGCTCGGTCCTCTTCTCTATATCCTCTTTACTGCTGACCTTGAATCTGTCCTCGCTTCTAGTGCTCTTTCTAGCCACTCATACGCTGATGACCTTCAGTCTTACTTGCATTGTTCTGTAAGGGATGCTTTGAGTGCTGTTCGCTCGATGTCTCGTGCAACTGATACTCTGTCTGCCTGGCTTTCTTCCAATCGCCTGAGACTAAATCCTCTTAAAACCCAGTTCATATGGCTGGGTACCCGCCAGCAGCTGGCAAAACTTGACCTGAACCTTCTTGCAGCTGAATTTCCTCTGATATCATTCTCTACCTCTGTACGAGACCTTGGTGTCATCCTTGATCAGGAACTAACCTTTACTAAACACCTCTCCTCTTTGCCTCGCTCCTGCTTTTACCATCTTCGTCAGCTTAGGGTCGTTGCTCGCTCTCTTTCAACCTCTGCTGCTTCTACTCTTATCCATGCCTTCGTCTGCTCTCGTCTAGACTATTGCTCTTCTCTTTACACTGGTCTTCCTCAAGTCCGCTTGTCCTCCCTTGAGAGGGTCTTTCGGTCTGCGGCGCGCCTTGTTGGTTCCATTCCTCGCTGGTAGCGTATCCTCCTACATGCATCATACTCTACACTGGCTTCCCCTCCGGCAGCGTATCCTATATCGGCTCTGCTCTCTCGTCTGGCAAAGCGTCTTGGGTTCAGCTCCTCGCTACTTGTGCACCATCTTCACTCTCTCTTCGTCTATTAAGGGTCGCTCAGCCCTCCGTTCCTCTTCTCGGGGTGACTTCTTGGTTCCACATGCCCGCACTGCTACTAGGCAGCGCCGAGCATTCTCTGTTGTTGGTCCAACAGCGTGGAATGTCTTGCCATCTTTCCTTCGGTTATCTCCTCGCATTCACTCGGCTTCCTTCTACGCCCAATTGAAGACTTTTCTGTATGATCCGGCCTGGCTTGGGAGCGCCTCTGAGTAGAGCCCTTGAAGAGGCGCTATATAAATTTTATGATTGATTGATTGATTGATTGATGCCGCGCTTGCTACTACCAGCTGCGTCAGCTTAGAGTGGTCTTCCGTTCTTTAACCTCTACTGCTGCCTTAACGCTTATCCACTCTTTTATTGTTTCTCGCCTTGATTACTGCAGCGCCCTCTATGTGGGTCTTCCGGCGGCTCGGGTTGGGTGCTTGGTTCTGGTCATGCGAGCGGCGGCACGCCTCATTGGCCGCATCGCAAGATTCGGCCATGTTAGTGATTACATGCGGGATGTCTTGCATTGGCTCCCTTTCCCGCAGCGGATAACTTACCGGATCTCTGCCTTGGTCTGGCGCTGCCTCGCGGGTGTGGCCCCTGTTTATTTACAGGACCTCTGCTGCTCCACCCTGAGCGTCCAGCGCCGTGGTTCTCTCCGCTCCTCTAAGCAGGTTGAGCTTCTTGTTCCCCGGTCACGGACCTCTATTATGCAGCACCGTGCCTTTTCTGTTGCTGGCCCTGCAATCTGGAATGAGCTCCCAGTGGATCTACGCCTAATGCATAGAGCCCTTGCGGCCACATTCTCCTCGAACCTGAAGACTGTTCTCTTTAGCCGGGGTTGAGTCGGGAGCGCTTCTGAGTAGATAACCTTGAAGGGGCGCTATATAAATCTCTTAAATGAATGAATGAATTAAATGAATCAAAGGACGATTCATCAAGGGACTGTTCATCAAAGGTCTTTTCATCAAGGGACTGTTCATCACAAGAACATTTATCGTTTTAGCGTTATTTAATATGTACGCATTATAACATATCGCTTCACCGTTTCATATAGTCTATATGACATTATAATACCAATGTCCATGATAACAGTCATATCATTCCAACTTCTACTTAAGCAATAATTATTTTAACCAATCCAGCTTCTATTTAAGCAAGAATTCTTTTCATCATTCCAACTTCTATTTAAACAATAATTCTCTTAATCAATCCAGCTTCGATTTAAGCAAAATTAGTTTCATCATTCCAACTTCTATTTAAGCAGTAATTATTTTCATCAATCCAGCTTCTATTTAAGCAAGAATTCTTTTCATCAATCCAGCTTCTACTTAGCAAGAATTCATTTAATCATTCCAACTTATAATTAAACATTAATTCTCTTAATCAATCCAACTTCGATTTAAGCAAACTTAGTTTCATCATTCCAACTTCTATTTAGGCCTAAGCAGTAATTATTTTCATCAATCCAGCTTCTATTTAAGCAAGAATTCTTTTCATCAATCCAGCTTCTACTTAGCAAGAATTCATTTAATCATTCCAACTTATAATTAAACATTAATTCTCTTAATCAATCCAACTTCGATTTAAGCAAACTTAGTTTCATCATTCCAACTTCTATTTAAGCAGTAATTATTTTCATCAATCCAGCTTCCATTTAAGCAAAATTTATTTTCATCAATCCAGCTTCAAGTTTAGCAAGAATTCTTTCATCAATCGAATAAACATCTTGATGAATAGTCCCTTGATGAAAAGACCTTTGATGAACAGTCCCTTGATGAATCGTCCGTGATGACTAGTCCATTGATGAATCGTCCTTTGATGAACAGTCCGCATACCGAATATTTCACGAAAGACGTAAGGAAGGAGGTGGTGATGAAACCAGAAAACCACGATGTTTCACGTGTGGGTAAATGAACTATTAGATATCACAGCCTAGTAAACTCTGATTTTATTACATGTCTTGTAGATTCTTTCTAATATCCGAATGTTTAATGGATCCGTCATTTCGATTACATTTGAGTATGGCACATGGAAAGCCAAGGTAGCTTGAAGTTGGTACAATGATGCAGCAGAATAGTGAGGTGCCGAGTATAATGGCGATTAAAGGAGTAATAGAGTAAATAAGCTGAATATTATTATTATTAAACGAATTGATTTATTGTGTCTCTGTATCGTTTAGGCAGTTATGACTACCAGGTACTTGTACTTCCAATTACAATAGCTGTAGCATGTCTCGTCATCGCCATATTGTCAGCAACAACCATCGTTCTCTACAGGAAACTGAAACAGAGAAACGCGAGTGACGCAGTAAAGATTTCCTCTGAAGGTGAGTCTAAGCTATCGAGAGTTCAAAGTAAAAAAAACTCATCATGCATCGGAAAACTCTGTGATGAAAGAGGAGAGAAAATCATTTAGGTCACGAATCAGTAAAATATTTTGTGCTATTCGCTATCTATTTCATATTCACACAACGTAGGCAGCAACAACAGACTGTTATAGAAAAGACTTAAACCATCTCTCAACTTGAGATGAAGGTTCCAGTTGCATGCGTTATGATATCGTACACATTGTTCCTTGCAGTTAGCCAAACAATAATATTACTCTACCCCTTTTCAAGAAGAACACTTCAAGGCTCCAATGTCATTTTGAATAACGTTATCTTCAGTTGCCCACAGTGAAATCACGAGAATCGGATATGTTACTTATTTACAGAGTAATCCTCGCTTGCTTAAGTCTCCAAAGAAGTTAAATGTTAGATATTAAGCTTATCATTCACATCGTTTACAGATAGTCCAGCCCTTTATGCAGCATTGGACCTACAGAAATCGTCCGAAGAAAGGCAACGAGAGATATACACTGCAATTCAGCTTCCGATTAAAACTCAACAAGGCCTGCGCAGTCATCACTTGACCACCAACATCAGCAGTGAATACGAAACAGTTAATTAAGTACAGAATGCAAAAGCAAAACACCGGTGCTCAGCAGGTGTGGTGTCTGTACATTTAGGCCTAGTTATCCGCTGCACATGCGTTCTGTTGCGAAGATCAAACTCTCTTGAAACATACTTATTTAGATCAGGCAGTGCAGCGCCTTTGTGAGACACAGAGCGCTATATTAAGTGTCTTGATTCATGCATACATTCACGCGTACGTACGTACACGTACATACATACACATATGCATACACACATACATGTATACACACATGTACACATTCATCCATACATACAAACATGCATACATACATGCATACATACACACATGCATACACCAACATACATGTTTAAATACATGCATAATCTTTGTGGATTCCTTTAACTTGACATCTCATTCAAATCCCTCTAATGTTAGAACTTAGAACATCCGCCAACTATAGCGGTTTTGCTACCAGAACCAACAAACGGAAATTCACCAAAGAAAGTGTCGGTCCACAAACCTAGAATCTTGTAGCTATACGTAATTCTCCTTGCAGCTTAATATTTAAACGGAAACTCCCAGGTTACCTACTCGCTGTTGATCCCTGACTCTCTCCTTATCACCTTTTAAACTCCCTGCTTGTATGCATATAGGCCTACTGTGTGCATATTATTGTGTTTGGTGTTGACACTCAATCTGTTTCAATTTAGATTTTAGTTAACTAATTAAGACCACATATTCTTGGTAATTATATTATATAGCCAGTTGCTATCATTTCTAAGTAGGCCTACATAGGCAACCCTGTTAGCGGGTCTTTGGTCCCTTCCTGTAAATACACAAATGTTTTGATTTTGACTGCCATTTATTTTGTGCAGTAATATGCAATCAAATGTATAGTTATGGCCGTGTTCATGGCTGTGAAAACTAATTCATTTGGCTCGGTACTAGACAGCTACTAGCTAAACTTGATTGTAACGCCTCTCCACTGAGTTCCAGCACATCACATTCTCTAGGTCTGTGCGCGACTTGCAGTCATCCTTAATCTTTTTCTGGCCGGACATAATTATTAACATAGTAAGTCGCAGCTGTTGTTACCAGCCACGCCAACTCCGGTAAATTTCACGCTCTCTGACTTTCAACGCAGCAGTCACCCTTCATGCATTCATGCTGAGTCCTCTTGGTTACTGCTCTTCTATCTACGCCGGTCTTCCACGGAAACGTATTGAGAGGCAGGGGCGGGTTCGTCGGGAAGCCGGCAGCTTTGCCAAAACTGATTTGCGTTTCACACTACGTGCGCGAGGTTCTACACTGGCTCCCCTTTCCCCAACGCACCTCCTTTAGGATTTCCTCTTTGGTCTGGTGATACCTCTTGGGCGTGGCGCCTATCCATCTTCGAGAGCTCTGCTGCCCCGTCTCATCTCACAGTAGTCGCAACCCCTGTTCCGCCTCTAAAGGACCTAGCACAACTACTATACAAAGCCGGGCATTTACCGTGATCGGTCCAACGGCATGTAACGGACTTCCTCTGGAGATGCGGCTCCTCCACAGGGACCCATCCTCCCCGTTCTATCAGTTGCTCAAGACTGTACTCCACCACCTGGCCTGGGTCGGAAGCGCCTCTTAATTGAGATCTTATCTTTGCAATCTTGCAATTTTTAGTTTTTAGTTAAGATCATATCCTTTACTGTGTAACTTTTTATTTTTTACAATACTACCACCAATACACAAGTCAGTGTTTCCCTTATTCTGATTACCAATGACCTCCGTCATCTTGTAATTTCCTTCAGTGATATTTAGGCCCCCTCCTAGCGGGTCTTGTCCCTTTGGGGTGACTGTTGCTCCCATATCATCTTACTTATGTTAGTTTTGTAATTTATGTATACCTACTGACTAATTGGTTATATTCTATTTTGATCATTCACCCCTTCACTACTTAAATTTGATGTACCTTTTAGTTAGAGTTGTGACCAATCGTTTATGTTTGTTATGTTGTTTTATGTTGGGAACAATAAAATTGAATTGAATTGAATTGAATCTTGAAATGGCGCAATATAAATTACGACTGATTGATTTTATACTAAGTTTCTGCGTTAGTTCACTTCTGACGCTATTGCAGAGACAGATACAGCGACAACTGCAGAGACATCCTGATATTTTGGTAGATGCCGTGAAAGATACTCATACTCAGATAGATAATTAATCCGACAGATTGCACATTACATTATAAAGACAGAAGCTGATACTGGGTAGATACTGCAGATGTTGGTCAGATAGTTACACTGATATTGATACTCAGACAGATGCATTTCTACTCTGTCGTATACTAACACTTATTCTGAGACATTATGTACTGATAAAGGTACTGATCTAGGCGTAATTATTTTCGGGGTTATGAGGGTGCTACCACTTCCGGAACTGCAGAAAACCGTACCCAAACTTTTCATACCCAGAATAAACATTTCTTCAAAGAAAGCTATCGTTTAAACCCTTAAGACTCAAAATTAACAGGCATCATCGTCATCATCATCATCATCACCACCACTGTCATCTTTATCATAATTATTGTCATCTTCATTACTGCTACAACTACAACTACTATTATTTTACCACCACCACCGCCACCGCCAGCGCCGCCTCCGCCGCCGCCACCATCACCACCACCACCACCACTTATTATTATTATTATTATTATTATTATTATTATTATTATTATTATTATTATTATTATTATTATTATTATTATTATTATTATTATTATTATTCATGCAAATATAAACGGCACTATATTAATAATTTGACAGTTATGAAGGACAAGTGATGCTAAAATTAACACCCCTCACTTTCTATACTAAAGTTGCGCCCTTGGGGCCTGGGTAGTGGGTACTGATACAGAAACACGAATAATGACACAAAGGTGAAAGGAAAAACCCAAAAACGTATATAACTTTCAATATAAAATATTATTTTATTAGGCCGCTCCTATGCAAAAGCAGAAAAGTAAACCAGAGAGTGGAAGCAGATTGATATTATATTTATTGTCTCACAATGCATGAAAAGAAACTAAAGGTTTTTTAGTAAACATACCTAATGATACAATTTGAGTTATTTGCTCATACATAAATTCTGTAAAATACCATGCAAACTGAGAAATACTTTATGTATTATTTTCATGTTTACTGCACTTTAACAAAATACAATACAACTGCATTTGCCATTGCCCTCCTTACGAGTTACAAGCCGAATGCCTTAACCAAACTGCTATCATGAACCTTCTACTGTAACAGACATAGCAACTTTAAACCGCATAACGTAGTCTTCGCCGTAATATAGCAATAAATTTTTCATCAAACGTCCGAAAATAAGAATCGCAATATGATTACCTGTCAATTTGGCAAGCTCAGTTTGATGGTAAATTCAAACTAATACTACAATTACGCCGAACTGCCATCAGTGTAGTTTTCTTGTATAACGAAATATGAGATAGACTGTTTACAGCTGCTCCAATGGCTGTTGTGTGGGATGACATAAGTTAGGAAAACAGGCAAGAAAGCTAGTCAATAGTTATAATTATTAGATTCACTTTGCTATGTTCCTTAATGCGTGCCACACATTTTTTGATAATCACAGAGTACATTAGGGAAGCTAGCAGTGGATTCAGATTTCTTTTGGTTGGCAGTTTCTCTGGTTGAAAGATAGCGACCGAACTCGTCGCCTCTCACTCAATCCTTGCTAGAGGTTCTTCGAGCCAATTCGGAGAAATACAAAATATGTTTTGACGAGTGCGGGGTTCAAATCCATGGGAACTCTCAGGCTTTCCCTGCTTGCTCCGTAATATGTTCTAGGTGTACCTCGCAATATCTCGCTTCTTAGCTAGAGATCGCCCGTTTCCACCGGAAGTAACCCTTCACCAAGGTCTCCCGCGACAACCGGACAGGTAATCACCGCGTGATAAGCATAGGTTTGTGATTCTGCAAAGGACTCCCTCAGTTCCTGTACTTCAATTACAGACGACTTTAATCGATTTAACCTCTTCACAAAAGTCTCTAGAGTCAGTGCTGGATCTGCATAACTTCCATGCATCTGTCTCTCTATCAACCATCTCTATTGTGTCCATTTTAAGTCTGCTTTTCTTCTCTGTTCTTCCTGTCTCTGTTTAATTCGTCTTCTTTCCTCTTCGTGTTTCTGTCTATCTTCCTTTCTCAACTGTACTAAATTTTCCATTCTCTCCATTATTATATCTAACGAGGAGCATGGCCTCGACTCATGAGCAACAGTCACACCTGAAGTGGACTCTAAGTCTCCTACATCAGTGCGCAATGTAAATTCTCTGTTTTCATCAGTTTGACATTTTTACTCTACATTTATTAAGCAAACAAAGAACAGCAATAATTCCAGCAGGATAATTCAATAAACAGTGCAAACAGTTCTAACAAGCTAATATCACTTAAGTTAAGCTACAGATTTCACTTACACAATCGTAACACCATTATCAGATTAATTGAAATAATAGACCGTTTATAATAACTTTAGCCTAGGGCGTGAAAGAAGGACTTCTTGGCGTCGGTAGTTCTGTATCTCACGTCGGCTAAGGATAAGAATCGTAACCTTCTCTCCAGGCACAACAAAAGACTTTCAGGAATTCAGAACTATTCCTTCAGAATCCCGTACAGAATGATAAATCTTTCTCCTCCAGACGTATTCTCACACAGACTATTATTATTATATGATTTACTATCTGGGTATATTTCACAACCGGAGGCAAATTAGATAAATTCCCGTCTTCTCCTTTCGGCGGCTTAAACAAAGTGTAAAATTATAACTTTTTATTTTTAAATACATCATAGGGCAGAAGTTAGTTATAAAAATTATTTCTGTTATATTATATAGATGATTAGAATGAGAGAACAAATGATAAAGTCGAGTTTTAACCCGAAATTGCATTATCCTTTCTAATGGTGCGTCAATTCAACGTTACGTTAGGGTAACAGCTGAGGCGCTGAACTGATGTTTTATAATTTTTAGATCATTAACTTACATATATCCATTGCTCCATATGGTTTTTATTAACTTATTAACGAACTAAATAATTAAAAAATAAATAAAACCCTCTGTCTTCAAATATTGCTTACAACTCCGTTACGAATGGGTTTCTGCCATCTGTGGAATAAATTTAAAACTCATTTTTTTCGAATTGACATCTTCGATAGCAGTGAACATTTCTGCATTGATTTTACCAAAAAGAAATCAATATGGATGTTTGCTTCTGTTGACAATTTTCGAAAATTTATCCGGTAATGTTATAGTATAAAAAGATTTACAACTCCGTGACTGTAACTATTGCATTTTGCGTATATATATAAATTTGTTTCTTTCAAAAATAATATTGAAACTGACAGTCTGGCCACTATAAACTAACTATTTTTTATATCTTAACTCGCCCGGTAAGCATGGAGACCTAATTATGAATATTTTACAACTCCGTTACTACAACTCCGTTACATTATTTTTCTATTAAAATGAATTTATTTAATGGTAGGCCTACATGTAGATAATTTATCGTCATAATAATTTATTTTTGCTGTGTAATAATTTAATGCACAGTTAATACTAATTAATCACTGATTATTATAAACAGTGGCGGTATATTGCAATGTGTATTTAGTACGTAACAGAGTTGTAACTATTTAGGAATCAACGTTGTATGTGTTTCACATAGTAAAAAAACGAAAATGAAAAATTAGGCCAAATCTGTCAAATTTAAGCTCTGCTCAATATTAAGTATGCTTCAGCACTGTCATGCAAATATTTGTGCAAGAAATTTTTTTTGTTTTAAATGACTTTATTTTTGTCTAATTCTATTTCTGAATTTGCCTCCGGTTGTGAAATATACCCATCTACTTAGAAATCACTTTAATCGCTGCACTTCGACAAAGAGCTTCTCAAAAATAATACCTAAAACACTTCACAGCCAAAAACCAATTATCACTAGCCTACTCCAGCTGCCTGTTCTCCTGCTCTTTCTCTCACGATCCCAACCAAAAAATCGCAACCTGTTGGCGTCGGCGGTGTCCCTTTAAAGTCGTACTCTTCTATCAGTCTGTGTAGAGAACCTGGTCTGTGCCTGTAAATATATCTGTCGGTATCTCTCTTCCTTCGCAATATCTAAGAAATCATCCGTTGGCGCGCCATCACCGACCGACCTCCCATTCACTAAGAGAGCTATGCCGAAGGAGAACTCTACTTCGTCGCTTCCACACCAGGTGGCGTATCAATCTACTGCCATATTAAACCCGCAAAACGGCGCTATATAATGACCAATAATTTATAATAATGATATTAAATCACAAATATGATAATATTATGCACAATTACTTAATAAATTTCCTCGTTCCTTCGTCCTACGACGGTACAGTATTTCTATTACTTTCCAAACTCATAGAAAAGCCAGAAAATTAAAGCACTAAACAAAAAGCAACTGTATAAAAATTGAGCTCAATAACTGCCAATATGTGCCAGTTGTTGCAATATGTAGGCCTATCTCTCGCCTTTTTCTGCTTTCTATTCACAATTACTTTGCCAGTTATTTTATTTTGCCGAAATGACATTTGATCTATATTATTTAAAAAATATTGCATATGCTTTCAAAAAAAGTAAAAGTAAAAGAACACCTCAATATTGTTAATATATATCTGCCATCTGTTTTTTTTATCGCTACTCGTTTTACTTAGGCCTAAGCTAAAGGTCATATACACAATTATTGTAAGCTTAAGGCCTAATCTACAGTGTAGCTAGAGTGTGTGCCAACAGTGAACAGTAAATCAATTAGCCTACTTCATATGCAGAAAATCAGTTCTGCTCTATCCTCAATTCCTCATTTCTCTGCAGACATGCATTCTTTAGCGTATACATCTGAAATGTGGAAGTATCCATGACAAACTTAAATCGGTCTACCTTTTCGTTAGATTCGAAAATTATTTTCATTGAGTGCGATTAATTCCTGAAAACAGGCCTATTAATATTTGATGGACCCAAATATGACCCAATAATATTATATGCCCATAAGGGGAATATTGGTCCCGTATAACAGGCATATAGATTTTCTTTTCTTTAACATATTGACCATCCTGTCGCTTTTTAATAGATTATTGCGAGAGAGACACAGACAGACATAGAGACTGATCGAGTGTGATAGAGAGATAGTGGAAGAGTGAGAGAGAGAGTAGAATGTGAACAAAAGAGTATAGGCTACCCCAAGTGTTAGGCTTTGTAGCCTATGTAGGCGTGTAACATGAATGATGACACACAGTCCAGTCTGTCTGTCATTAAACATATTATTATATAATGGCAACAAACGGATATCTATGCGATCAAGCACAGTTTTAAACCTCAAGCTATTGTGATTCAATTATTTCT
Organism: Aporrectodea caliginosa; assembly: GCA_020284085.1. NCBI lineage: Eukaryota > Metazoa > Annelida > Clitellata > Crassiclitellata > Lumbricidae > Aporrectodea > Aporrectodea caliginosa. Next base: position 136,442 of record JACEVL010001135.1, read on the forward strand.
AATATCAGTTTAAATGGTAAATAGCCTACAGTTGCTGGTAATTCATGAAGTCGTTTGTCACGTCTATTGACATGCATTCTTAAAATGTGAATATTTCATTTAAATAATCAAGTAGGGGCCTAATTGAATAACACAGCATAAAAAGAGTTTTAAGTGGTTCAGAAGATGCTTAGTTTGTGTTAGAACCCCTGCAAATTAACCTGGAACGCTTAATATCCCATTCTCTCTAGCTCCCTCTTAAATACCGTGACAGTGTCCACTGAGACATTGCTATCACCCAAGCCATTCCACGAGTCTGTAACTCTTGTACTGACCAATTTTTGCTCTATTGTTCCTTTTGGCTTCTTAAATAATTTATACCTGTGTCCTCGAGTTACCTTGTTTGGTGCTAATTCAAAAAACCTCTCCCACTGTAGTGCTTCCTCTCTAATTATAATCTTGCAAGCTTCGAATAGAACTTCTCTGCTCCTCCTTCTCTCCAATGTTGTTAGGCCATACCTTTTCAACCTTCAAAGGACAGTTTTGAGGTAAGAATAGAAAGATTCAGAGTGGATTCTGGGAAACACAGCACCAAAGGGAGTCCGTTCCAGAGCGAGGGGCCGACTTCTGAAAAGGCTCGATTATACATATATTAGTTACATATTTGAATTTAATATCATGCTGGTGCCCGAAAAAATAAGAGAAATATAACCAGAGTGTAGGCCTATGTGACCAATCTTTGCATTTTGTCTACACACATAACGCAATATAGGCCTATATATTTTTATCCGGGTCTAAACGACCTACAAGCTGTATGTAGGCATATATAAGGGGTTGTAGCTGATCGACAAATAACAAACTGGTTGGGCAACATAAAGGAATGGACGGGATTGACAATGGAGGAGATGATAAGACTAACGGAAGACAGGAGACGTTGGAGGAATATTGTTCATGATGCGGCCGACCCTCGAAACGAGGATGGCTGAGAACAGAACAGTTGATCGATGCTTTTCTATACGGGTAGTTTCATTACATAGCATAACATATGCACTTTCCTATTTACTTATATCCAAGGCCTAACTGGCGTCCACAGCTACACCAATCTGTTTCAAATCAGGATGTGCTTCCTGCTTATAGGGCTCATAGGCCTAGTACACAAGCAAAGGCCTCTATTTTTCTCTAATAATGTATATAATGGCTTTGGCTTGAGTAGGCCTGCATTGCATCGAGTAGCTACGTATGTACACATACATAAGTTGTTAAGGGTGGTAAGTTTCTGCCATTATACGCATTAGGCCTACGTCTTCATCGGTATCAGGTGTTGGCGAATGGTAAGTTTTGCCATTTTCCTTTACGAGTCTTGCCATTATTTCATAATCATCATCATATCGATCATCATCGTTATTCTCAACAATGTCATCGTCTTTCATCACAATCATCATCAGCAGCAGCATTATCATCATCATTATCATCATCATCATTTTCTTTCGTCTTCTCCTCTTCAACATATATGCACAGTTCTCATTGTCACTAACCGATTTTTATCTTGTAATCACCACCTATTGATCGTAATAATGACTTATCGTAATGAGACAATAAATGAATGTTCGTCATTAATGATGACCAGTATTTAAGCAATTCTTGGTATGAATAAATCAAATAAATCAAAAGTTTTTATTGCAAACAATTGTGAGAAACAGTCAAGCATAGTGATTACACGAATCTTATATATATAAATTATATCTCTGACCTAACACGTTCTTCTTATTTTCATTTAAGGCGTCTTATGGCTGTTCGGCGTTCTGTCTCATCTTCTGTTTTCACCACTCTGGTTCATGCTTTCATATGCTCCCGACTTGATTACTGGATTTTTCTCTTCTCATTGGTCTTCCTAAGGTTCGTCTTTCAGCTCTTCAGTCGGTCCTAAATGCTGCCGCCAGATCAATAGCACGCCTACCACGGAATTCTCACATTTCTACTTTCATGTTTGAACAACTGCACTGGCTTTCTCTCTCTGCTCGCATTAAATTCAAAATCCTCGTTTTAGTCTTCAAGGCACAAAGGGGTCTTGCCCCAAAATATTTAGCTGATGTATTACTCCGGCCTCTTTCAGCCTCCTCCCATCGACCACTACGCTCATCAAACAGACTTGAGCTTCTAGTTCCCCATACTAGAACAGCTATGGCTCAGTCCCGGTCCTTTACCTCAATTGGTCCCTCTCTTTGGAATGCGCTGTCTCCATCTACTCGCTCTCGAATTCTAGCTAGTAACCTCTCTTCCACCTTTGCTTTTCTCAAAACCTTTTTCTTCAATTTGGCCTTGCGCCTCTGAATGGTTCACCCTATGAGAGGCGCTTTATAAATGTTTCAATACAATACAATACAATAAATCCGAAAGTTTGTTCTTCTGTATATCCACTAAAGGCTCGGAAACGGAAAGTCCTAGCGTTATGAAATGTTTTTTAGACAACGTTATTAGCCCATAATAATTTGTAGGTCGACGCGACTATTTTCAGCTCGCAATTTACTTTAAATGCCGATTTATGCACATTTTAAGTTTCGAAATGGTAAAATTTTTTGCGAGGTAGTATCAATAACGGTGGCCATCGGTCTTACGTCATGCAGGCTAAGTATGCAAATCAAGTGCATTCGTCATAAAAAGCGGACGCCGCTCCGAAAAATTTCGATCGCCAATGGAACAATAAAAATTCGAGCCTAAAACACAGAGCTAATAGAAGAACGAGGTAATAGAAGAACGGCCGAGCTTCGTCTAAGTAAATAAGTATTTCCTTTATTGAGAAGCACCAGCAAACGCACAGCACTGTACATAGCAAGATTAATACATTCAAACAAATAAACAAAAATTTATATATACAACCATAGAATTGAATGAGAGGCTTTATTGTACAGAGGAAGAAGAGCTAGAGCTAGTCATAGGGGAAAATGAAGGGCTTAAATAGCCAGATCTAGGGAAAACATAGTTTATTTGTATAGCATCCGGGCAAGGAAGCATTTCTGAGACAGGTTGTCAAACATGGGAAGCTCACGGTTATGGGACCGTGGTCGCAGGGAGTAGCGCGATTGCTTGATCGGCGGCAACAATTTATGCAATACATGACAAGGATTGAGCAGAATACAGGCAGAGTCTAGTATCCGCATTGCTACTGTTATATTTAGCACGGGGGCAAATAATAGGCCTATTACATAATTATAAGGTAGAGATAACCCGTGCGGCATTATTGTCAACTCATTATTTACTTTGAATTCCATTGTACGGACAGTTTTAATTTCGACGTGGTCATTTATTCAAAATCTAGGTCAAGCCCTTTTCTCGCAGCAAATGACGATACGATGCCCGTTTACCCTGCGAGTAGGCCTACTAGTGGGGTCAAAAATTACCCCAGAGGTAGTTTGCATTAGTGCTGCTCAGCCCCCACAAGAGATATCTCAACGAAATATTATGACTCTAAGTTTTATTTTAAATTTTCTATCACCAGATGGCGCTGGTATAGGCCTACCATTTATACACTGAGTACCAGTGGGGTCATTTTTGACCCCAGTGTAAACTGAATAATTCTGACATATGTAAATATAGCAAAATATATTTTTATTGCGCTAATATTGATTTTTAAACGTATTTTTAACAAAGATAAACTATTATATATTGTTTACTTAGTAAATTTATTGCCAAAAATGTTGACAGTTTGCTAACAGGTTTCAACTAGTTATGAGAAATCCAATTCTAAAAGAAACTGAAGTGGATAAATAAGGAAGGCAGTGCCATCTATAATAGTGAACATGGAGTGATATATCTAACAAGTCAGGAAATGAAGCAGTACAGCAATTGTAGAGTTTAGACGTTGTTTCAGCGAAAGAATGACTAGAAAACGGTTCCAGAAAATATCACGTGCCCTTAGATTTGACGATATGGTTCGCAGAATAGAAAGTCAATATCCTAAGTTGGGGGGGCCCGATAGCACATTGGATAACATCTGGCGTAGAGAGCGAGAGGTACCGAGTTCGAGGTCCGTAGGGCGGATATACTTTGTAGGCTGCTATTAGCGCCGTTGTATTGCAGGCTGTCTGTTCTGTTAGTAGTTAGGATTTCAATTGCATAACATGTAAATGTACAGCGCAGTGCGTTTGTCAGGCGCTTAATAAAGAAAATACTATTATTATTAGACAACTTGCACTTATTCGAACAATATTTGACAAGTAGACAAAATCATAAGCAAATGATAAGAAGTCCAATATAATATGTGCCACACGTAAGCGCAATTATGTCGTTTTTGCCGAGTAGCCTATAGGCCTACCTGCATAAACTGTAAACAGTAACTGTAAAGACCGGATATCGTCAAAGCTAGTTTTGAACATTGAACACTCGAACACTTTGAACACTAATCTGTAACTATTAAATTAAAATTTTATTCATTTCAACAGCCTAAACATGTTTCAAATAGCCTACTTTACTAATATTTGTTTTCATGTCAATAAATAAAAATGCAAAAAACAAAGAACTTATTGTAAACATCGTGTTGGGGTCATTTTTGACCCCACTGGTACTCAGTGTATCAAAAAACTTTGGTAGTCTGAGGGTTAATTTCTAATAATAAATTTTCACGGGCGATTTTCAAGGTCAACTCAACTAAAAACTCGCCAATGCAACACTTATGCGATGCAAATTTTTTAAGGAAGGTTCTTATCCAAATTTCTATCCCGACCCAACTATTTTCAGCTCAAAATTTACATTCACTTCCGATATATGAACATTTTTAGTTGATTTTCAAACCCATCAAGCGGCAATGTATGAATTACGCTAGAGCTACACTGATGAACGTTCGATAGGTGGCGCAGTAAGCGGACATTAAATTCAAATGCAAAGCCGCTTACCAAAAGCACATTAAATTCAAATGCTAAACGTGGCAGCCGCTGAGTCACAGGTGATTAAATTCAAATACACAGGCAAACAACTATTTTCACCTCTAAATATCATTTCCATTCAGATAGGCCTCAGATAGGCCTATAGACATTTTAAATATTTGAAGCCCGTCAGCATATTCAGTAGGTAAGTAAGTAGTCTTTATTTGGAGCCGTTAAAATTTACGCCTGGGGGAAACCCGGGCGAAGTTGGTTACAAAATGCTAGTTAGACATAATATTGGTTCGACGACAACTCGTCTACAGACTTTTCATCTACGACTCTTCGTCTACAGACATTTCGCCGGCAGACATTTCGCATACGAAATGCTTTGATATTGTAACTTTAAAATGGAGGCTGGATTGCAAATGCAAACTGTTTCTCTAAATGGAAGTGGGATTAATGAAAACATTCCTGTATTTAAATAGAAGCTGGATTGATCGAAATAATTTTCCTGCAAATAGAAGTTGGATACCAAGCTGGATAGATGGATGAAACTAAGTTTTCGATTCAATAGAAGGTGGATTGATGAAAATAATTGTTTCCGTTATTAGAAGCTGCATCCATGAGAATATTTAGTACGTTCTAAGAAAGCGGCCTCTGTTGATTAGCCTTCATGGATACAGCTACACTGGTATGAGAAATGTCTATCGGCGCAATGTCTGTAATCTGTAGACGAAGTGTCGTAGACGAAAAGTCTGTAGACGACTTGTTGTGACACCCATAATATTGGCTACAATGGGAGGCCCAAAGGGATCAGGATCCCTCTGAGTATTGAGTCACCCAAGTAATGATTATATCACGTAGGGGCCTCCTGATGTAAGGACAGCCGATTAACGCAATATAACCCTTTGGAGCAAAGCGAGTTATACTGTGATAGTCCTGATTTAATATGGTTATTAACACAATAACTATCTAAACTTCATTTATCTGAATCAGAGCGATTGAAGATACGCAGTCGGACTCAACGGAGAAGTATTCCTTAAAGATCTGAGGCAGTAAATTATGTTCGAAACGGTAAATAAATTCTCCTAATTGGAGAACCCTAATCTGGTCAATGCTCAGCAGTGTGATTCTCCTTACAGATTTTATTTTAGTTATAGTTACAGTTATAGTTAATGATTTTTATTTTAGTTATAGTTATAGTTAGTATTATTTTTTAGTTATAGTTATAGTTATAGTTAATGGATTTTTATTTTAGTTAATTTTAGTTACTACTTAGTTACAATAATTAAGGCTATAAGTAAAATTGTGCGTATTAACACGCTATTTCACAATTTGCTCAGAGCTTTGAAAGCCTTTGAAGCATGGGTGTATTCAGTTTCATGAATATACGAGTTTCTAAAGTAACTGACACATTGCATAATAAAAAATTGCATTTTTTCGTTCTCATTTATGTCGAATCATCCATATTGCACTTCCTATTTTTATTTTTGTATTAACGAAAATAAAGATGAATTTTCGTTATTGTTATTTTCGTTATAGTTATAGTTATAGTTAATGATATTTTTTAGTTATAGTTATAGTTATCGTTAACGAACTCATTTTATTTTCGTTAACGAACATTTTCGTTATCGTTATCGTTAACGAGAATCACACTGATGCTCAGTAGCTTGTACTCCCAGTAGAATGAGCTAGTGTATTTGCCGCAACCAATGCCCGCAGTCATACGAACCGCCCTCTTTTGTAATACTAGGCTACCATTTTTCGGAGCCTAGATTCATACGCAGATGACCAGATCATATTGCATTTTAAGTTAAGTACGGATAGATCAGAGTGTAACACTTGAAGTCTAATAGGTTTAGGGAGTATGTAAGAGGTTCTAGTTAAAACACCAACGTTCTTCGCTATTTTAATTGAAATGTGGTTAATGTGTTTATTCCACGTTAAGTGCTGGTCAATATGAACTCCAAGGAACTTAGTGGACTCAACTGGAGTAATGGGAACATAATTAATTAGTAAACATAAATTATCACTGTTAGTGACTTTTCTGTGCGACTTAAACACAATAAAATTAGTTTTATCTCGATCTAGTGTGAGTCTGTTTGCGCAAAAACCAGTCATCAACACTTATTAACTCAGTATTAACGAACTTTGCTAAAACCTCCCATGATCAGTGGGAACAAAAAACATTATTATCGTCTGCAAATAGTATGAAAAGCAATTTGGCGGAGACACTAAAGGGTCCAAGGTCGGAGCCTTGGGGAACTCCATAACCAAATAGATCCATCATCACACATAACTCTGAGTCCGACAATCAAAATAGCTGTGGAACCATTTAAGTTGCACCACTCCCTCTTATACCATAATTTTCCAAACCTTTAGAAGGATACTATGATTGATCGTATCGAATGCTTTCGCAGGGTCAAGAAATATTCCCACAGAATGTTCGTTATTTTCAATGGCTTTAGGTATCATATCCTGCATTCCCAGTAAGACCATATTGGGGAGTGTCCGGATTGGAATCCGTGTTGGGATTGGTATATAATATTCGACTTTGTTTTACATAGTTAAAAAGGCGATCACTCATGAGCTTTTCGTAACATTTTGAAAATAAGAGAGGATATAAACTGGGTCGGTATTATTATTATTACCTTTTCTTCTTTCTTCCATACCGGTACTGCTTTGGCTATTTTCAATGCATGTGGAACCATCCCATTAATTAAAACAAATAGTAAATTATTTCAGCCGGAGGAAAGGCGATATGAGCCAAGCTAGGTAGGGGCAGCCATACAGTGGCCTATGTCTTCCACCCCATATTATACATAAGACGTTAGGCGAATTTCCAAACCTTCCTCCGGGGAACTCAAGAGGAGGCCCATGGAACCCATCCAGGGTTCCTGCAAATAAGTGTCAAAATATTTGGGCGAGTCTGGTATTTTCTCCGCAAATACATGAGCAATCAGTATGCTCGTGAAATGCCTGTTGGAAATATTTGCCATTTTTCCTGCTTCCCTGATTCTCTCACCATTAATTTTTAAAAACTGTATGTTTGTGTCGTCCTTCCCCAACTGCATAATTGCTCTAATGAGTTTCCATGTGATCTTCAAGTCGTTTTTATATTTGTAGAACTGAGCTGCGTTGTAGTTTTTTCTGCATTAATTCTGATTGTTTTAACTTTATTCCTGTAGAGAGTTAATTTATTGTTATTATATATATTTGGATTTTTCAAATATTTCAAATATCTTCCATGATAGCCTCTAACCATGTCTCTGACAGTGTCAGAACAGAGACCGGTTATTGACTAAGTATGTCTCGGATCTCAACTAATTTATGCATCATGCTTTTACAGTAAATGTTGATGTACCGATTACGTGACAAGCGATACAAGGTGTACAGCCGTTTAGCGCACAATATACAGGTGAGGGTCAACATTAATTATGCATGCAAAATTCAACCATCACAAAGGTCACAGCGACATAGCCACAAATCCGAGTTCATGCAGTGAGGGAGTTCCAATGATGTACAAGCAATCACAGCGTAAACAAAATAAAAAAATCAAATAGCAAACCAACAAACCTCCAAGCCAAACCGAGCCAAGCGATCCTCAGCCGTAATCTGTAATCTGTGGGATCCATACTGGCGGATCCGGGAATCCAAGTGCCAAAAGCAAAAAACTTAACTATGAACTGAAACCCAGAGAATCCCTCCTTCAAGTCCAAGCAGTTAGTCACATTTCGTCCGCTCGTAGGAAGACGAATGGACGGCGGATGTCCATCGGAATCCTTCCGAATTGACTTATTTATGTTTTTAAATTAGATTTATTTAGCGCATCGACATACGTAGTGGATATGCGCAGTTGATCATGACGACATACCCAGACGATCAAGGAATGGTAGTAGTCTCGGTGGTGTGTGGCTGAGGTATGATGTGGAACAGTAAATTGTCCGAGTTTTCCAATGTAGTTATCCTCCGAGGCTTATCTTCATGGACCTCAGTCAACCATTATGCATACATTTCCTTCTGAGGTCCAGGCTGAGATTGCTTTTCTCTATAAATAGACTTCTGACCCTTGCTTATATCTGAACGTTTTTAAATGTGAGAATTGTGAGATGCTCATTCGTGTAGATTACAGACTCTCCATTGCAGGGGATAATTTTCTCAGAGATATGCTTGCCCTGTTTCTTGCCATTATTTCTGATCCGCTGAATAAAGAATTTAACAATTAATGGACGATGCCTGTCTTTACCTTTACATGGTATCCTGTACGCAGTTGAGATGTCTGCTATATATATAGCCAGCGAATAAGAGCAAACGCTGTGATAATCTCGTGGCCAGTCAGCCAAAAGATCGGGATTTCAAATGCTTCCCAGAGTAGAAAGAAATATTAAGATTTCTGTTCGATTTGCGTCCGCTAACAATCTCAGCCATGAAATGAGTTCACAGACCGTACACTGTCGGTGGGAAGAGCAGACGGCGAGGCATTTGGACAGACCATTGGCCATCCCATGCCGAGGCTAAGAAGGTGAAGTCGCTGATAGTTCTTATAATCATTTGCTGTCTCTCAGGATAGCGCCAGGGACTGTTCTTCTTACCTTTTTCTCACAAGTACTTTGCCGATGACATTCTATTGGGTAGCCTTTCTGTCAGACAGAACATAATTGGCTTTTTCTCGAAATAAACTGAACAGAGCATTCTGATGGCAGGCAGTGCTAGATGAAAAAAGCTACAAAAAGAACTACAATAATTGCAATATGCAGTGTATCTAATAATAATATCAATAATAATAGAATACGGTTCGGTCACTGAAGGTGAGAAGGGGCACTATGAATGCTGCTGAACTAGATCGATTACTTTTAGACCAAATTATTGGTGCAGACGAATTAGCATAGGGCCTATCACTTTCCGGTTACAATATGCGCAGTTTCAAATACGGGTTCAATTAAACTGGCCAGAAGTTTGGAGGAGACTTAACGATAACAATCAGTCATTCAATTTTCGTTTATTAAAATAAAATAAATAAATAAGTCATAGTAAAATAAAATAACCACAAACATTCGTTTCTTGTTCCCAGTACAACCCGCAGATGACAATTTGCACAGTAAACAGTAGGCCCTGTTACAACAGGAATACTCGGAAGGGACCAAGGCAGTGGCGTAACGAAGGGGGGCAGAGGGTGGCAATCGCCCCCCGGCGCAGCATAATGGGGGCGCAAAAATTAGCTTTCCGTGGTACACACTACACAGTACTACATGTATGAAAGGACGATTAAAAGTCAACAAGGAAATTTATAAGGGGTGCAGTGATGAGCTCTTGCCCCTGGGCGCTGAAGCCCTTCGTTACGCCACTGGACCAAGGTCCCGCTTGTTAGGGTCGCCCTTGTATAATGAGACAAATGTAGAATGACAAATGATTGACCTTTCGACTAGAAGTCCAACAGGACTATGAGGCAAAAACAGAAACGTAATGAAAGTAGAGACAAAAACCTTAACTAGTAGAGAAGAATATCATATACTGTAGTGATTATTTATTATTATTAATTAAGTATGCAAGCATTGATTTTTTTAAATGACGACAGGCTATGCAAACTACGGATATCGTGGAATAGACTGTTCCAAACGGAGGGTCCGACACATTTAATAAGTGAGTATAATTAGTAAGGGTCAAAGGAGTGCTTGATCAGGCTAAAAGTTTCAATAGCAGATCTTTGGATGCTTTGCAGAACCTTTAATGCAGAGACTTCGGGAAGCTATTAAATTTTGTGTCTATTGTTATAGCATTCAGATTGATCGGCTGACATGTGCGCCAGTTAATTTCTACTACATGGCAACCGTTGGTGTTTGTCCCAGTTCTATAATACGGACTGTATTCTGCATAAAAACGATAATTATGCCTACACAGATAAACAAAACAGCTTTCAGTTACAGTTCAATTTCCAGCTGATATGATATTATCATATTTGACAAAATGGAGTCATTGTATAAACCGCTCTCTTTAGGTACGTTGGTATCACAATGACCCTGTGGTAAAGGATGCCGAATAGTACTTACTGTAAAAGACGTATAATTATTTACATAGTATTTGGCTCTTCCTGCTAATCGGGCAACACAGCTCTCCACGTATCCCTGCCCAACGTCAGTTCCTTTTTGTTTACCTCCTTCCATGACATCTCCAGGCACTTAAATCATCTCTGCGGAGATCAACTCTGATGATCGGAATGCCTGGATATGTCATGGAATGAGGTCGAAGGGCTCGGGACAGTTCTTCTTTTTCCATTCAAGGATCCAGTTCATCGCTATATGGGTTGATTCTTCTTCTACCTTTTACATGCGAAACAATTATGTTTTCAAAGATTGCCTCAGGATTATGGCAACTAAGTAATCTGAATTGTAAACAACAAATAATTTCATTCATAATTATATGAGCAGCTGCTCAATTTCTTAACTAATAGCATGACACCAGTTTATTCACGAGCGCTGCTTTGAATCGAAGATCTATGTCCAGTGGAGGTGCGAATCCGGTTGCCAGAGAGATCAGAGAGAGAAGGCAGAGCAGCTGCTAAAAAAGGCAAAGCAGCTGCTCATCTAAGTTAACTTAAAATGCGCGGTGAACTTTCAAAAGTGCAGTATATAGGCCCCTTATAGTCGGTCTCGAACATATTGTCTGATAGCCCTAATGATTGATTTTTATGTTCCTTTGCGTTTATTTTGCAATAGATTGAATCTGAAACATGCTTAGTGATATAATTTCAGTTATTTGAACTGCATTCGTATATTGCCCTCCTTCTGCGTTACAAACAGAAATCTCTAACCAAACTTCAACCATGTCCCTTCCACACACATTGCAACTTTAAATCGCATAACATAATATTCACAGTAATATCTTCACAGTAAAATAGAATGAATTTTGCACAAAACGTCCAAAGGAAAAAATCGCAATAATATGATTACTTGGAAATCTGATGAGCCCAATTTGAATGTGAAATCAAACTAATAAAACAATACTGCCAGCGGTGTAGATTCCAGCCTCATAGGACAAATTGAAACAGATAGATTACAGCTACTCCAGTGGCTGTAGTGTGGGATGACATCAGTTAGGAAAATGGGTAAAAAAGCGAGTCTCATTAGATTCACATTATCCGTTACTTTATGCGTAATACAAATTTGTGTGATAATGGATTTCGTTAGGGAAGGTAGCCGTGTATTCGGATTTCTTTCGGTTGGCAGTCTGCCTGGTTGAAAGGCGTCACGTATTTAGAAAGATAGATAGACGTATTTCTATTACATATCCAAAATCATGGCAAAACACGAAAACGAAAGCACTACCATACAAAGCAAATGTATAGAAATTGAGTATGCATCTCTCGCCTGCATCTGTTTCTATACTCACAATTTTGTTTAAGAGCCCAACTTTGCCAGTAATTTTATTGTGCCGAAATGACATCTATAATTGTATCATAACTCAAAATATTGTAAATGCTATAAAAAGGAAAAGCAGAGCTCAATATTTTACTATGTAGGCCTAGCTGTCATTTGGTTTTTATCTACTCATTCAGCTAAAAGCTACACGTCGTTAGCTGAAGGCCTTATATAGCTGGAGGTAAAAGCCCTGATTTCCTTAGTTGATTTTCTTGAATTGATTTGAACATTAACAATAACATACACAAATATTGTACATATACCCGCTATCATCTTATTCTGTTGGTAACTAGGGGTCCTAATTAGTGGGAATTAGGTCCCTTCAGGTCTCCCTATTGTGCCCATAACTGAACATTCATTGTGAATTATGACTATGGAACTACTTCCTGTTATTATAATAATAATATAATATTTATTCTTTAATGAAGCGCCTGACAAACGCACTGCGCTGTAGATGTACATGTTATGACGATTAAACAATAATTTATTTACAAGAACACAAATCACAGAAGACAACTCAACAAAGTTGCAGCCATGCAAGGCGCAAGCTCATTGTACTTTTGCTGCCACCAAGGGGGAAATGGGGTGGTAAGCGTCTCTAAAAGCCTCTACCACCCAAATGCCCACCACGCCACCTTCACGTGGTACCCCTGTTGGAAACAAAGTGCGTGGTGGACGACCGAGCCCTCGCCGGTATATGCGTGCCCAGAGACAAGGAGTCGGAAGGACGGACGATGAAGGACATCGACGCTCGGAGATGGTGTCTCGCTAAAAACACCGAGAGGAAGGCAACGGGAAACCACCTCTCTAATTTCCCAAGAAACACTTGCAATGACGCCGAAAAGGACGGGGTGCTACGGGTGGTTGATGAGAGGCGATCGCTGGTGGCGGCAGTGGAAGAGGGACGGAGGGGCTGGGTGGGGCACGTGTTGGGGGGACTCCCTTCTGGGGGAGGTCGTGGAGGGGTGGGGGAGGGGGCCGGGGCCGGGGCGGGTGGTGCTGGGGTGGATGGCCGACGGATGCAGCGGGTTGGGGGGGGGTGCAGCACGGGGAGGAGTGGCGTCATTGGAGGTTGGAACCTGCCGAAGGGCAGAGAACTTAAAGAAGAAGAAGGGAATGAAGGCAGAACTAAACTCAGGGGGTCTTACGGGAATCGAACCGGGTCCGTGAAAACTTCAGGAAAGAGAGTTATCCCCTCCCTATTTAACACATTAACCACTTTAGATAGATAGATAGATAGATAGATAGATAGATATATATATAGATAGATAGATAGATAGATAGATAGATAGATAGATAGATAGATAGATAGATAGATAGATAGCGCATCGAGTACAGGATAGCTGCCCTGGTATGGCGATGTCACAAGGGCTTCGCCCCAATCAACCTGCGAGAGCTTTGCTGTTCGACATCGGGTATTCAAGGACATTGTCTCCTACGCTCGGCGGAAAAGGGGTTGACCAGGTTCAGTTCGCTCGCACTGCAACTATGCAGAATCTAGCCTTTCCCGTGGTAAACCCAATGGTCTGGAACGACGTCCCTTTAGAGCTGCACCTGGGACTCTATTTGAAATCTTCCTCACCAATCTTAAACTGTTCTTTTTAAGCGCGTTGCAAGGAGTCTTGAGCGCCTCCGCTCGGTTGCCTGAAAGGTGCTATGGAAATTCCCAAATGAATTAATGATTGAGTGAATATTTGACAAAATGGAGACGTTATAGCCTACAAACCGCTGTCTTTGTTGTCACGATTAGTCTCTAGTAAATGACCTCGGGTTGCATTCAGAGCTTCTCATTTGAGGCGATCGATCGATCTCCTTGGTCGATCGCCTTGCAAAGGTCTGGTCGAACGGTAAAACGATAGTGCTCGATGAGTTAGACTCCAAGAGTAACCTGGAGCCAGACCACTATTTTATTTATGTAGTTTACATTACCTGTGAAAGTTCAGGATAGGATCAATACAACATTGCATCGACAAGCAAAGTATAGGCTACTCTTGCCGTTAATGGACAACCATTATAATAGTATGCAGCTATACGAATACGACAAACAAAATGCGCTGTACACAAAAAGTCACGAGGTCGACCGCGCATCGATCGCCTACTCAATCCAGCGCGATTGATTTTCATATCGCCTCCTGTTTTAAATGAGAAGCTCTGGTTGCATTATAACTGTTACAGACATGTAGGCCGTATCTCTGGATGCATTAACTTACCTAGTAACTTAGGCCTACTTAGGTCTTCTTGCTCTTCTGGTAACGCAGCTTCTCAACTCATCCCTGTCCAGCGTCTGTTCCTTTTACAACCTCATTCCATGACATTTCCAAAACACTGAAAATTTTTTTTTAAATTTAAATATTCATATATTTGTCTTACAAATCCATGTTTGGCTGTCTCATGGCCGGTTGGTGTCAACAATGACATGTAACTAGCTGTAGAGTGCAGACATTCCCAGTTGCCTCTCCCAGTGGCTACCTCTCACCTTCATACCCAGAACTAATAATGCCCAGTATCATTTCTCAGAGGAATGTCTTCACATTGAGCCTGGGTATGTTCTAGGTATGAAAAATGAGGTACTCTCAAGTCCAAAAACTGGGGTACCGATATCCCTAGTACCCCGAAAATTACGCGTCTGCCATCCCCCAATCAATTTATTACCTATTTCGAAAAATTCATCCAGAAAATGGACATGACTATGCAATGAAGGACTGCTATAATAAATTAATATTATGTAAGAGTGTATCCGATCTTGAACATAGCGTATACTAATAGTTGTAATCGCAAACCCTAAACTTCTAAAGCGCCCCTCGAAAGCCAATCGCAGGGCACCAGCTTATTCACGATAAAATGTCAGTTAAGTTTCTTTGCGTTCACTTTTGGAATAGATTTCAAGAACCTGAAGCGAAGGTGACGCGATAACTTAGTGATAATAAGCGCTACAGGATTCAACTGGAACTCTAAAAATGATCAACTGCTGTTCCATATTCATCGGTTTCGGCCTAATAACTTCTGCTGCATGTAAGATACATAGCCTAGCTGATGAAAAGTCTAGCTTGCATCTTGTTTAATTTAACACGTATTGCAACTTATCGAATTTGCACTGCTTTGGGGGCAGTTGTGACTTAGTTGTTCTATGTTGAAAACATCTTTTCGTCTTACCTATGGACGCGTATAAGTTGTTGAGAAGTCCTATGCAGACTAAATGCTTCGTGGTAAAGGTCTGAACTCTGTTATTGAGTACATGCTTATCTCAAATTCTACATGCTACGCTATGTAGGCCTACCTTAAGGTTAATGCGTCAAGTGATTCCTTCGAGGAGTTGACTTCATTTATTATGTAATGCCATTCCTATAACCAGACTAAATGCTTCGTGGTAAAGGTCTCAACTCTGTTATTGAGTACATGCATTGCTTATCTCAAATTCTACATGCTACGCTATGTAGGCCTACCTTAAGGTTAATGCGTCAAGTGATTCCTTCGAGGATATGACTTCGTTTATATGTAGGTCTAATGCTATTCGTTAGAGTCCTTTTAATTAATGAAACTCAGCCATTTTTATATTATGCAACAACCGTTTTAACCCGCCTCATTCTTGTCTAGGCGTGAACTTAGAGATTGCATAATATACAGTTTGATCTGTTTTAGCTGTCGGCGGGTGCTTTGTCCATCCGACTAGTGTAGTGGTTATCGTTGGTGAGAGAGTTCTTCTAACCTGTTCAACGAAGGAAGGTTCTTCCATTACCTCCTGGGAGATACAAGTACCGATAGATATTAGGCAGAAAACAACTGTCTACACAGCTCCTTTATTTAAACAAGATGGAACCATCAGGACACCAGAAAAGGTAGCTGAAGGTTATTTTGTCACTCGCCCTGCTGACAATGAAACTACTCTGCAAATGAACAAAACCATGCTTTCACAAGCTGGATTGTACGTCTGTACGTGCGATTTGCGGAGTACAGCTGAAGCCACAGTAGTTGTTTTGGGTAAGTTGTCAAATTCTTTGCGCGAAGGCTTACCTCAAGTAGCCTAAATCATGCTCTCTTTTTTACATACTGTATTATGCTGCTGTATGCAAAAATCAGTCTTTATATAATTATTTAGGACTCACTTTTATACGCCTGTTAATCAAACTACAGTCCATTTGTAGTTATTGTACATTTCTAAAGAATTATATAGTCCTCAGAGGTGTGCTGTTTAGAGTTGATGGATGTTTTGACTTAGGCTCAGTCTAAACACAAAATTATCCAACAACAGGAACCTTCATTGTCACGTTAGGTCTATTCAGCTTAATGATCGTCACGAACGGTAGACTGTTACAGTACCGTAGCATATGTGCGTGAATCAATTCTAACCTGGACGCGGAGATTAACTGCACATAAAGGTTAGTCATAGTATCACTAGCAATTAATACCTTATTTACCTGATAGGCCTATATTAACGAGGTTTATAAACTTTCGGCGTGGATATTTTCAGACTCAGAACCGAAGTTTTCAGCGATTTGCAGCGTTTCAGATGGCCAACCAATAACCTTCAGCTGTTCTATGTCATTCAACGCATCTTCAGACGTTTTTTGTGAGTTAAATATAGAAGATGCGTCAGGATCCACAGTTGCTAGAAGAAATGAATCTACTGTGAATAACAGATTGATTCTTTGTAGTCTAAATCACACGATCATCGCAAATGCTTCTTCTGACCAATGGTGTAAATGCATTGTGACTATAAGTACCAAAGGCAGCGGCATAATCTATTCAAGAGTGCTCAACGCTACAGTTGAGCGGCGTAAGTATTCCTAGTGACATATTAATGGATTAAAAACTAATACAATATATACAACACAGTTAATAAAAAAATAGTTCAAAGCTACATCAGAGGGCGCTTTACAGAGTCGTAATGATACTAAAATATGCATCACAGTGTTGTGCTAAATGTTGGCTGGGTCGGAACCGTCTTAGCCTGGAGGACAGATTTTGCACCACACCAAAAACATATTCGTAAGTACCCATCATGCATCTGAAAATAAGCCAGCCAGCAGTAAGCATACAATGCAATAAAACATTTCAGATAGCCTACACGAACACAACTTAGTAGAATATTAAAGACAGGTTTTCCCTAATCGCAGTGTTCTTAAAGAAATAACCTTACTTACCTTTGTTTTCATTATTTTATTTTCAGAACCAATTAGTTCAACAGCAGACCTTTTGTCAAGTGAGTGTTAAACGAACAATTGCTTTTCAATGCGTTATAGGCCTACTCGGTCGCGTTAAACCTGATTTAACAGGAAATGGTCTGACGACAGTTGAGTTTCATTTAGCCTGCAGTGATCAAAGTGACACAGTTTTCTTATTTCATATTAATGTAGAAGAAACAGACTTGGGATTTTTGACTACCGGTCATCTTTATTGGTTGCTGCCTCCACTTGAATCCGGTGGAACCGATTCATATTTTTAACTGTTGGTTCCATACAATGCATGCATGCATGTATTAGGACTCTTGATATCGGTCCTTTTAGGTACCCAAACGAAAGCTTTATTTATGCAATCATTCAGGCATATATCGTCGCTGTACGGGCTTTAAATGGTGAAAGCTGTTGCCAGTAAATTGCTACGACAATTGTGACATCAAGGATTACGCAATTGCCTTAGTAGCAATGTTATTGGTACAATAATTGTAACTTTTAAAATAGGCCTATTTAATGCGCTTCAACTGTAGCCAGTGTTATTTCTATTAACTGTAGCTGTAACTGTAACTGAAATAGCAAAATAACTGAAAAATGTCTTGCAGTTAACTGTAACTGTAACTGAAACTGAAAAATACTGAATAACTGAAACTGTAATAGTAAATGAAAAACCAAAACGGTATAACTGAAAAATAACAAACGTTAACTGAAAAAATAAAACATGAGTGTTTTTCTTACTAACTTTATTAATGGTAATCCTACTCTAGTCTACGGTCAGTTTTCTACACTCATTTCACTTCTGATTTCTTTTCAATTTTCTATGCTAGTTTCACTTCTGGTTCCTTTTCAGTATTCTATGCTAGTTTCATTTCTGGTTTCTTTTCAGTTTTCTATGTTCGTTTCACTTCCGGTTTCTTTTCCTTTCGTTGTGTTGTCTTTGGCGCTAAACCGTAAATTCGCAAAACAATCCACGACTACGAGAATAATGTTTACGCCAAGTAGTGGTCGAAAAGTAGAGAGTGGCGTGTGAGAACATTTTGTTTACGAAGCCGCAGACGACAAAAGTCAATGTTCGTTGCTGGGAAGACGTTGAAAACCACGAGTGTGGCATGCTAATTGTCGGAACAGAGCAAGTGTTAATCTGGAACGTCGTGTTTCCTTAAAGTAAACCGACAATACGTTAAATCGCATTGATTTGCTGCGTAAATATTTCTGGTAACTGTTCAGTGTGTCATTAGTCATGACTTGTGAAAAAAATAACTGATGCTATAACTGAAAAATAAAGAGAAATAACTTAAACTGTAACTGAAAAATAAAAAAAATAACTTAAACTGAAAAATCTGATTTAAGTTAACTGTAACTATAACTTTAACTGAAAAATCATAAATTAGATAACTATAACTGTAACTGTAACTGAAAAACCATAACTGAAAAAACACTGTCTGTAGCCAGTATAAAAAATTAACGATACTTTTGGCATATAGAGTAATGCATTTAGCTGCAATTAGCAGAAATGGGTGTGATATTTCAACTTTTCAGGTGGAGGACTACATACAGAATAGGTAGGCGTAAGTTATCGTATTCTTTCGTAGCCTATTATTTTGTAAAATAGGACCTATTGATTCAAGAGAAAGATTGGTAACATCGAAAAATCATGTTTCCTATAGAAAAATAGAGAGAGTTACTGTCGATAACTGTGTTCAATGCGCGAATTCAAATCCGATAGCAAATCAGCTATTTGAAAGATAATTCGATACTGTTAGGCCTATAGGTTCCCTTTTCGAAAGTATATTACAAATGCTCTGGGTCTGTTTTCTTTTAGAAATAAATGATCTAATCTAATCTAATCTTATCTAATGGCTTCTAAAGCCCCCTTATCATAATTCCCAAAACATCAATCTATGGTCGCTTCTAGTGAAGTCGTGATGAAACATTGTTATCCGCTAACGAAGCAACGTTGAATTCGGATAGATAAGGAATCTATCAATTAGGTTACGGTAGGTAAGCAAATTGAAAGAAATGATGCTTAGTTTTTATTATACATCAAAGAATTACAGAATCATAGAACCTTGGACCAGTGAGTGAGAACTGTTGAGAACAAACACGGTCTTGGTACGAGAGAAAACGAGAGCCATGTAAGTGTCCAGTGACCGAGTGCAGTATCTGTTGGTATGATCGTTTCTCAACAATATTGTCACATAAAACATTCATCGACAATCAGTCATGTAAGTCATGTACCTGTTACGAATACATTGTCATGCACTTGTTACTAATACATTGTCATGTACCTGTAACTAATACATTGTCCTGTACCTGTTACTAATAAGTTGCTCTGCTAAGCATATTGTTAGGGTATCGTGCTCTTAACCAGTCCTGGGATGGGCAATAGTCTTGGTTAAGTAGTTTTTTTTGGCTGTGGGGAGACATCTAGCGGGGAAAGATTTCTCATATAAGGACGGAGAATAAGGGGCGTAAGCGAAGTCTCTGATAATACTGCCGTCGGGCGTTTGTTTTGTCCGAGTTCTTCCTGTGCACGATAGTTAAGTTCGTGGCGATTTCCACTTCGATGCGTTACTTAAGGTCGCTTAAGTTTTGTTCTGGCCGTCAGCTCGTTGCTGCTTTGAAGACCAGGTTTTGTTTGGCGTTCTTTCGTTGTGAAGAGCGAACCGTCATCCACCGTCGTTCTACGGTTGGGTAATGTATCGTTGAGTTTGTTTGGAGAATTATACCTTTTAAACTAGACACGAGTTTGTTTGACAATAATATTATTGAATAGAGCTCGTAACAATATAATCAACATAAGTTTCGTATTTTCTGCAGGTGAAGAAACTTCTCAAAAGCTTGCGATTGTTCTGTCATTCACAATCGTTGCTGTCGTCATCATCATCATTGCAGGTGTCGTCTTCTGCAGGCTCCATTCTAGAAATGGAGGCAAAAGTGAGTAGACCTAATCTATATTGTTAGTCTACTAACCTCAGAATTTAGCATAAGCACTGTTTTGCATCTCAGCCAAGATACCTTTATTATTTATTTTTGGCGCATAGCATTTTAATGAATTTACCATCCATTTCAGCTCCGTAGTCTGTAAATAAGCTGGTAAATAAGTAATTAAGTGAGAAATGAGTGAGTGAGCAAGCGTAAGCAAGTAAGTAATAATTAAACTGAACGGTGAACGCATTAGCAATTTCTTTACGTATCATCCTAAATCAAACCGCTAGGTACAATGGGATTACAAGACATTGCGTCCACGCGTTCGGTTCTATAGTTTTTAATAGTATGTATGTATGTATGAGCACTTGTTATAGCGCCCCTTCAAGAATTCTACTCAGAGGCGCTCCCGATTACAGAGCGGACGCTGAATCGGAGTTTCACGCCGAAGCGCATGAGCAATTGCGAGTGAAGGACTTGCCCAGGGTCCCTACGCGGCGGCTAGAGGTGGATTCGAACCCGCAACCCTCCGGCTGCAAGGCACCGAACATACCCCTACACCACCGCGCCCCCACAATACTAACGCCTAGTGTGCTGCGTGATTGAAATACTCTTGGCAGCTTGTGTATTTACATTGAGTTGCTCTACCTTATACTGATTCGGTTTGTTTTCGCATATAGTGTCCACTCGACCACCTAGTATGGGACAGCGAACGGCACAGCCATCTAATTGTCCACAAAGACAAGCAGCGAATCGAGACGGTAAGAACAAAATTGGAAGTCAAATTCCTACAGTTCCAGCGACGTCTTGTCCTGACGGTAACAGAAGCTTTTCATTGTATAAAACAAATTCCTAACAAGAATCTGCATGTTGTGAACTGTTGCGTTTATCTCAGCCGATGTTAGTTTACAAAGATTCTATTCGCTCAAGAAATAGATTCCTTTATTTGCGACACTAATAGAAATTATAACACCAGAACACCATAGAAACAAACGGCTAATTTACTCGAGTAAAGGAAGGCCGTGTTCAAGATACGACTGCGATGGATTGAACCTTGAAGTTGGCGAATGGCGATAAACCGGTGAACGACTTCCAGTGACAATGTACCAGCCTTCTATACCTCGACAGTTGTTCTGAATTATAAATCCCACATACTACATGTACATGGTTTTTGCCGGTACTAAGGTCATTTGGTCAATGGTCACACCTAAATATCACTTCTAAAAGAATACCATGAACTAGAATCGGTATAGTTCTGTTCTGCAGTATGTTTTTACTCATTCCGCTCACATTTGGTCATTGAATGAGGAACAGCATGTGAACTGAAATAGCACAGTTCACTTTTGCAAATGTCCTTGCTCATATTTTGCTCAAATTTGGTTTCAACGCGTGTAATATAATAGTACAATAATATGTCTAACAAAGTTGCGTTTCAGTCTATCAAATAAATAGTTTGAGTTGAGATTAAGAACACTTCAACAAGTGAGACCGAGTTTTCTCGCCATATTTTCTACATTACCGGTCATAACTCTGTTGAGAAAACTTTCAAATTTTCTACCGCAATTCACCTCCAAGACTTTTTTTAGTAATAGTTATTAGGCCTACATCAAAGCTGCTCCTTGCTGCTAAAAGACATAAAACTGCCTCAACAGTTTCCCAAAACAAAAATGGCTTACGAATTTGACTCTATCGTTTACCCTGCCCGCATACCCACTTGGAGCTCATATAAGACCCATTTTACCATATGGGATTGATAAAGAGCGCAGAAGGGAGGGCCCAAATTAATGCCCTTAAAAATCCTGTAGCCTAAGCTTTATTTCGTAATATTTCCTAAATTTGGAGTTTTTATTCTACAGCTGCTCAGCAAGATAACAAATCGCTGAAAGAGGACGAGCTAACTTTATGTGAAAACGATTTATACGCTGCATCGCCAAAGCAGCTCGATCCCTCAGGCACGTATGAATGTATGCATGCTTGCATGTGATGTATGTACATGACACTTCGTGTGAAAACAAAAAGAGAGCGACCATCTGAGTGACTTATAGACTAAAAACAAGGCTCTCTGGTGTTGACTTGGGTTGAAAAACAAGTGTTGTGGCTGGTTGCTCGGAAAAGTTTTGATTTAATTTGCAATAGTTTATTAGGTTAGCTGTCTAGATCAGAGTATGACAGCACTTTGCTGCTAAACAATTCAAATTAGTGTAGGAAAAGCAGCTCAGCAGAAAATGTGAACACAGTATTCTGTACTCTTTTTAAAAGAGTAGAAATGAAGTTTTTCTAAACAGGCAAATCAGAATGTTATAATGTTCAACGATATAAAATAAGCTAGCGCGATGCTTCTGTTATATATTGTGAAACACCTAGATATTTAGGTGTGTTTGCTACAGCACAGCTAAAGACATACTTGTTTTCGCAATTCCATTCTGTTTTCTAGATGGTTACAACTTAGGTTAGTACTTAGTCCTTCCCGTGCAGGTCTGCACATCGGGCAACGCATCTCCTCCACTCGTCTCTGCTCATCGCCAGCTGTTCCGCCTCCTCCCACGACATTTCCAGGCATTTCAAGTCGTCGCTGATTGTTCCGGGCCTGTTCTTCCGTGGTATTCCTTTCTTCCTTCTTCCTCCAGAATTCCAAGACATCACTTGCTTGGCAATAGTCCTTGGCTAAGTACTATCTTCATCCATACGCCACACATGCCCAATCCACTTCAATCTTCTTTTCTAGATGGCTGGCATTCAAAAATTGAACTGCAACAAATATATGTAGGACCAAGTAACCATGGTAGGTAAGGATGAAGGATGAACGAATGGTTCAGTCCGGCACTAAACTGCAGATAACACAGTATGAAAAGTATCTGACGCAGTTGATTCTAGCAGGACCGGCAGGGAAAGTAGTGACCATGATCAGTCACAGACAGTTCCTCCTCCATCAATACATTAAGATGGCAGACGGTGAGTTGTTGATTGCAGAAGGGAGTCTTGACTTTATTGAATCGGTGTCGATCTTTGACCACCTCTGACTTTAACTACAGCGTCATCGGCGGATTTGGTGGAAGTTATCTATGTCGGCCATCGAATAATCAAGTTTGTTAGGCCGCTAGGCGGAAGGCTAGTGTATGTTAATGTCGTCTGCATACAGGTTTATTCGTGCCCCTAGAGCGGCAATGACCTTAGTATGACTGGGTAACCACCATAGAAGTATATAGACAGATGGAGAATCGGTTCGAGTACTATTCACTGAATTGAACGGATGTCTGGATGTCTTACCTCACTCGATACTGCGGGCGTTAACGCTGCTCTGAAAAAGGCTCGCAGATGGCAAATAATTATGTGGGAAGATCTATGCTGCAGAAGAGGTGGCTGTTTGAGCACACAGAAAGCTCCTCCAAAAATTGCGGTACCTCGGCCACTGCCTTCATCAGCTGCTACTTCTTCGTGAGGACAAATATTTCAATTAAATTCAATTCGATTCATTTATTGATACCGGTAAAACAAGACAAATTCACTTACAAATCAGTAAAGAAAAAGCATTTTCTGCAATCAAAAAGTATAGATAAATTCAGAAACTTATACAAGCAGATTATCTGGAAAAAAAGGCGCACCTTAAGGGACGAGTCCCGCTAAGCAGGGGCCTAATCATTATTAGTGTGAGACTGGATAGATAAGTATGCATGTACTAGTGTAAGGACTGTGAGAAGAGGATCACGGGATCGTGTGGCAATATTTAGTATACATGTATGTACGAGTAAGTCTTTTGAAGGGAGATAGATTAGTAACTCCTTGGATATTCCTTGGTAAATTGTTCCAAGTCAAGGGACACTGGTAGTGCATTGTGAATTTACGGGTGATGGTTCTAGCATAATATTATGTAGACATATAAGTTTGGTTACTTCTAGTAGCTATAGATTTCGTGACAGGAGTTAAAAGGATAGAAAAGCAGAAGGTAAGAGATTGTTGTCATACTGGTACATGAATTCACATGTTTGCACATATCTTTTTTGGTCAATATTTAAAATCTTAAGATCATAGAAAAGTGATTTGGTATGAGATTTGAATGAGGATTTAGTTATGATTCGTATGGCTTTTTTGCAGGAGTTTTAGTTTAGTTAGATGAGCTGGGTAAGTAGAGGACCAGATGAAATTACAATATGTTAGGGAAGGTTGAATTAGGGCAAAGTATAGGTTCTTCAACACAAAGGGGGAGTAAGTGGGAAATTCTTCTTATTATACCAATATTTTTCAGCATTTTTTCCATATTTCATGGGTATGTACATTCCATTTCAAGTGCTGATCTACAAAGACACCAAGGAATTTAGCAGAGTCAGCCTGAGGAATTATCATATCGTCAATTTTAGAAGTTGATTTTCAGAGAACGGGATAAGCTTTTTCCTGGATCTAAATATAATGTAGTTGGTTTTAGTGAAAGTTAGGGTGAGTTTGTTGGCTCTGAACCATTCACTTGCAAGAGCCAGTTCATTATTATCCATAGCTTTAGAAATTTTATCTTGAATGTCCATTAAGGACATTGCAGTTGAGTGGCCAGTACTCACTTCTCAACAGAGGGCAATCTTTCTCGCTACCTATTACTAAATATAAGCTGTTTAAAAATAGTTGTGTAGGCCTATCTTATTCCAAGTAATAACAATTACGATTTCATTTGAATCTAGGATTTGCATTATGTGTTTTAACAGACGGATATTTCGCGGATGGAGTGATCTATACTGAAGTAATCAGATAGCTTAAGCTTACTTAAGTTAATGCGACTATAGGAACCAAGATACGGTAAGATTGCCACTTTATTATTAACGAATCAAAAGCAAAACGAACAATTCTTATTTTAAGTCGCGTGTGAAGTCAAAAGTTTCTTTGCGACTCATTGCGAAGTTCTTTTTAAGGGAAGTAAACTCATTAAGAATATTACTGATGAAAAGCTGTGCATCACAATCGCTAATTCAAAAAAGTAAGCTTCGGATGTATGAAATAAAGCAAATGTCATCAACAGGAACATACTGGAAGAGCTAATAAAATTCATAATCAAGGAGAGTTGAATTATGAAACCCATAGGTCAAATTACGCTCTTCCAGAAAATGTTCCTACCACATAATTTTGACATTTGCTTTATTTCATACATCCGAAGCTTACTTTTTTGAATGTTGCAATTTTTGCAATTATTGCAATTCAAGGAGAGTTGATCGAGTTTAACCTAAACGCTTGAAACCCAGAGTCCCAGAGATCAAAGTAACGTTACAATCAGAAAATATAATACCACAAGAATTATACCACATAATTATTATGTACGTACAAGTCACAGTCACATAAAATCTCATTCGTGAGTCACTCAAGGGATCAAAATGGGTCACATAGCCTATTTTACTGTTTTCCTAGCAATGAAAATTGCCGACATCCGACTCATTTTGATTCCCTGGGTCACATTTTACTTTCCAGAACAGCATAACCAATAATCTGTCACATGAAGACTCATTTTACGTTCTAGAAAAGTAGGCGACTGTAGGCATATATGATCAATTAATTATCTTCACAATGGGATATTGCCTACACCAGATGGCCTCGCAGTGAAAAGAGAAGTAAAAAAGTCTCGATTTATCATTTTCGGAAATGCAATTTAAGCCTAGATAGCCTACACATTTTAATCACAGGGCTATCACTGCATCTATTTTGTCGAAATCATAAGTTCGTTTAAAATGCTCTTTCCGGGAATGATGTTTGATGTTGATATTGGCCCGGTTTCATTGCTTTCCTTGTTGCCCATTTCTCACACTTCAAACAGTCGTCCTGCGTTTACAGCCGTGCAGATAACTGCTTTGAATGACAGACACTTTACAAACTGTGACAAACTAATTGCATAAGGGTGTTTCGTCGTAAAGGGCTTTGCCAGTTTCCATTAAATTGGTGGAACTCACACTTTTCTAACCTCTGGTGACAGTCCCATATAATAATCTGAGCCTTTGCTGCCTACAGTTAAAACTAGGGCTGCCAACCGTCCCGGATTCGCCTGGACAGACCCGGAATCGGCCTTTTGCGTCTATAATTGTCCAGGATTGATCCCAAATTGTCCCGGAATTTCGTGTAAATATCATTTTAAAAAAATATGTTGTTTCAGGGCACTTCTGCTCTGCTGTCCATCGACGTGTATTGGTGGACACAGCATAGCACAGCTAAAGTTGTACTGTAAAGTGAAGCTTCCGCCTACTGAATTTTCTGCCAAACATGACGTCAGACAGAGTGCATTAACATAATAGGCTCTGTGTCCATCCAATAAACATCGAGGAAAAGATTATTATCGGCTAACCGTTTGCTTGCCTGTGACGTCATGCTTGGCAACTAACATCGCAGGCACGCAAATGGCTAGGCTTCAGTTTGAATCTCTTATGCTGTGTCCACCGAATATACGTCGATGCTGCTGTCTCATACCCGATAACTAATAAATGACATCTGCAATCTGCATGAATGCATATAATAATATTTTATGCATTTATAACCGTTTATGTTATAAACTTTGCTCGTGCTGAACCTCAAAACCTGGTAGGTTACTGGATTTTAATAAACGTTTTGCCCTTATAGTTGATTCTAATTTCATGTAATAGGCAACTTCTCCTTTGCTGGTTTGACTGTAATTTTAACGACTATTTTCAGTAGACTGTATAATCCTACAATTGGCTGACACAACACTCGATACATACAGTGATGTGGAGAGGGTTAACTGATACTAGCATATCGAGTGAATATGCGGGCGTACCAGCTTGACAAAATCAAGAGTTATCAGTTCTAGCCCATGGTGATGAGGATGATGATATATGTGTATGTACGTAAATACTTATGTATGTATGTATGTATGTATGTATGTATGTATGTATGTATGTATGTATGTATGTATGTATGTATGTATGTATGTATGTATGTATGTATGTATGTATGTATGTATGTGTATTGTATGTATGTATGTATGACATTGTATGTATCAAATCAATCAATCAATCAATCAAAACTCTTTTATTGAAGCCATGTCAAATAAAAATCACATAACATTTAACATAAAATATCAGGATTGGCCGCAAGAGGAGTCCCAAAAGGGATCAAGATCCCGCTAACTAGGGACACCTAAAACAACATTTCAGAAATTTGAATTAGTGATAGCTAAATCCTTAACAAACAGTGCAGCATCAAGTTTCATACAGTAATGCAAACAGTTTAGTACATAGTACACAGTACAGGATAAACACAATTCAAAACAATATAAAAATGAAGAAAAACGAAAACCTTAACTAACAGTGAAAAAGAATATCCGGCAGGGTAGGTTATAGCTAATTTCCATTAATCAGGAAGGCATGCAGCATTTTTTTAAAGTGTCGTAGGTGCGGGGCACAACGTATGTGAGAGGGAAGCATGTTCCAGGTTGTGGAGCCAACAGATTTTATGGCAAATAAGCGAGTATTGGTGTGTGCATATATGGGGCGATAAGAGTTAAAGTTTCTGGTGTAGTGAGTATGAACATCGGATCCTAGATGAAAAAATCCCTTAAAACATGCTGGAAGTAAACCATGTTCATAACGGTACATAAATAGGTCAATTTGTAATGTTCGAATCTGCTCTAGTTTAAGTAGCTTCAAGTCAGTAAATAGTGGTCCAGAATGAACGCACCTTGGAACTCCCATAATGATACGAACTGCACGTTTTTGCAATAGAATTAATCTCCGTAGTCTAGAGTCATAAGTGGATGCCCATACCATATTGCAATAAGTAAGATAGGGGTAAACTAACGAGTAATATAATTTTAGGCGTATGCAGGAGGGCAACAAGTATGCAGTTCGAGTTAGAATACCAATGTTTTTAGCAATTTTGTCAGAAATAGTTTTTATATGTTCTTTCCAGGTCAAATGTTGGTCCACATGAACACCTAAAAATTTATGTATGTATGTATGTATGTATGTATGTATGTATGTATGTATGTATGTATGTATGTATGTATGTATGTATGTATATATATATATGTATGTATATATATATGTATGCTTCACTTCAGTTTGAATCTCTTATGCTGTGTCCACCGAATATACGTCGATGCTGTTGTCTCATACCCGATAACTAATAAATGTATGTATGTATGTATGTATGTATGTATGTATGTATGTATTTATGTATGTATGTATGTATGTATGTATGTATGTATGTATGTATGTATGTATGTATGTATGTATGTATGTATGCTTATGTATGTATGTATGTGTACAATACAATACAAGAAGACAATACAACCGTAATTTGATAATGCCCTCCTTACAAAGTTAAGAAGTGCACATTGAAGCCGGTCAACCATTAAGAGCCATAAGTAGTCTGGAAGAGGCAAGTTTTCACTTTTGAGTTTGGAGCGAAGACAGTCTCGCTAAGAGAGTTGCGAACATGAGGAGGTAGAGAGTTCCAGATGGAAGGACCCGGCAACTGTGAATGAGCGCCGACCGAAGACAAGACGTATGTATGCATGCATGGATGTATGCATGTATGCATGTATTTATGTATGTATTATCTGCCTTTTATCGAGCTCATTTTAAGAACCTCTCAAAGCTATTTGAACAAGACTGTCTAAGGCTAAGCGTTTTAAGCATGCGAGTCTTAACACTACAGCAATCGATCAAATAAGACGCTTTTTTCTAAATATTATGTTTCAGATGGACTCTGCAATATTATTATTACCGAAGATAGCGATCTGTACAACGGATGCCTGTCTCTGGAAGCAGACGTTCTATGGGAACAACCCAGGTTTTGACAGTAACGTTTATCTGGAAACGGTTTTTGTAATCTAGGTTGCTTTCAGCAATTTTGGAAGTTTTAAAGGAGCTATATCTACGTCTAAACCTACTAACATTTTATTGACACTGAATTCTACGTTTTAAACAATGACTCAAGGTATTCATATGCAGCAAAGTAGATGTAGGTCTAATGCATCGTGGATATTATACCGTTCTGACAAGACGTTTAAGCTAATCATTCCAATCAGCTGATCTCTATATTTTGCGTTAATGTAATGTAGAGGTCTGACACTATGCCAGACCTCTACGACCAACCATTTTTAATTGTGCATGTAATTTGTTATTTTGTAATCAAAGATTTATATATCACATCTTGAAGGCAGACTCACGCACTCAATCCCAACAAAAACGACAGAAATCCAACATCAAATCTAAAACATTTTTAGCGCTTCCGGAATAGAGGTAAAGAAATACAAAAGCGCTCATGTCGTAAGATGCTATGTAACGGTTGTAGCCTACCTTAGTATTGCAGTATAAT
This sequence comes from Aporrectodea caliginosa, assembly GCA_020284085.1. Classification (NCBI taxonomy): domain Eukaryota; kingdom Metazoa; phylum Annelida; class Clitellata; order Crassiclitellata; family Lumbricidae; genus Aporrectodea; species Aporrectodea caliginosa. Next base: position 166,097 of record JACEVL010001135.1, read on the forward strand.
GTAACGTAAAATAAAGCAAGATAGTATGATGCAACGTGATGTGATGTCATCAGTTGCAAAGTAGGCCTAGTATAACTTGTCAGTCTCAAGGACACGTTGCCCCTAATCAACCGATCTCTTTAGCTTGGTAGTTGACATCGTATTCAGGTCTTTGTTGATTTGATTGTGTGACCACTGCAATTATTATTGACAGGCAGTCAACTAAATACATGCGTTGTTAAGTTTATTATGTCTGTCTTTTCTTCGTTGCCTGTCTATATGTACCGTATGTTTTGTTGGCTCCTGTTGCAAAGTACTTGCTGATTCATGTTTATAATTGCCGTGCTTGCTTTGTGTAATAAATTCAATTCAATAGTAGTTAAAGGGGAAGGATCCAGGCCGTGATGCATAGACTAATTCGTCAAGGATACCTCCCTAGTAGTGATAGTCCAAAGATCGAACAGCTATGCTGTTTTCCGATGCCCGCCTGTTTTTGGCGGTTCTTGGAAGATCGGGATATGTCCATCACAGGTGATTCCCGCAGAGAACCAACGCTTTACAGCCTAAGCCCCAGACGCCCTGAACGGGTGCTGCCAAAAGCAGACAATAAAATGAGGAAAACATTTATAGTCAGAATGTTGTTCGCATACTAATTAATCTAGTCGTATCGTCTAACTGGTTCTAAATAGATTGTGTTGTCAATGTATCTAAATTGTTGATGCTTGTTGCTTGGCAACTGGTTATAATTTAAGAATATACTTACTTTTAACTTTTTGTACACTTAGGACATGTCTTCAAATCGGTTTCGCATTTTCGATCTTCGTTTAAGTTGTTTTGAAGCCGCCTTTGTTTTGTGACTATGTTTGAATAAATTTCTGTACATGAATGTTGCGCCGAATATGTTCTGACAATTTTCATGTTGATTTTCAATTTTCTTGTATTTAAGAAGCTTACACAGTTTTGCTACAATACGTTAAGTATTTGTTTTATTAAAAGTTTGAAAAACACTACTGACTCCTATCTATACAGTGTCACATGAAATACCTACTTGGAAACAAATAAAGGAGTGATGTTGACTGCACCCATTATATAGTTATAATAGGTCTGCATTCGCTCTCGCCTCTCCCTCTGTGGCATGATGTCATTCGACACAACCTGATCTCTATCGACGACCTCCGCAAATAGGGCCGTCTTACTCAACTATGACAATAAGACGCTCATGACCTGCAATGCCATCTACAGGACACTTTGCGAGATCTGGCAGCTGCCAAATACCTGTCCATCCACTTGTATTCGTTTATACACAGTTATCGATCCAACTCATCAATCCACTTCTAATCACTTTCATCCACACCTATCTACTTCCATCCACTTATTTCCACCTCTGTTTATTTATCCACCAATATGGTCGCCTTCTATCAGCTTCTATCCACTTCCATCCACTTCTATCCACTTCTATGCACATTTGTCACCTTCGATCTATTTACCTATCTAGTTCTGTCCACGAGTATCTATTATATCCATCCACTTCTAACCCCTTTCATCCACTTCTATCCAACTACATATGCATGCACTCTCCTCTCACAACCTCTGTATCTACTTATCATTTCACTTATACATTTACCACTCCCATCCACTTATTCGTCAACTTATCGTCCCACCTCTATCCACGTTGATCCACATCCACATGTATCATTTAGCCAACATTTCATTAGAAAAACATAACTTATCATTTACGTTTAGAACTTTGTGTTCAGGTACCCGTACTTTGGTAACTGGCTTTTCATTGGGGTTAAGGGTTAGGGCCCCCGATATCATA
>JACEVL010001136.1:0-10000 GCA_020284085.1 Aporrectodea caliginosa
GGGGCCGGGGCTGAGTGGGGGAAAAAAGGGCCCCCTTACAAAAAAACCCCCAACCCCTTTCAGGTTAAAACCAAATTAAAATGAAAAAAACCCACTGTATTTAAACATTGCCTGGTAGTGTCTATTGCTCAGCGACAGTGCTTTTTTTCTATTAAAAAGGTTCAGGAACTCAACAAAATAATAAAAATAATAGTGGCATATTTTATGCCAATATTTCTGTTTCATATATATATCAATTATCAATTAGCACTGGAAGCACTTAAATTTAAGTATCTAAATAATTTGATATAATTTCTAATTAAAACTGAAAATTAAATAAATGATTTTTTAATGGCTGAATAAGGTTCCGGAACGCCGTTACGTTCCACTCCGGCTGAAAAACGCATTGCTCAGGAAAGCTGTTTTAGTTTACTCTATATTTTCGGCGAAATATAAAGATGAAGTCTTCAATGACGTTCAAGTTTACAAAACTAAGCAGAACACATGCACTCTCCTTTCTAAGCCAATGCCACGTCGTCATATCTTTTGACGGGAAATACCCGTTTTGAGACATCTGTTATTTACTGGGTTGCAAAGTAGCTAATAATATCAAATATATTTACCCTTATTTGACTCACTCTGTGCACAATAACCCGCTATGCTGCCAAATGATATATCAGCTGATAACCGCTCAGTGGATCCTTTTGTGTGGTTTGCTTGCTGTGTTGTATAAATGTCTCGTTAGGTCATACTGAATGATTTAGCTCGCAAAATTCTTGCTGGCTAAATCAAGTTTAGACAGACGAACAGAGACAGCAGACATACAGAAAGACACAGACAGACATGCCAATTGGCAGCGTGCATGCGCTTGACTACTGCTCATTAGGGTGCTCCAGAAAATAAAAAGTTGAAAAATCATTGCTCCCGGGCATTTTCCCATGCGTCTTATGCAGAAGAGTTTAAAAATCCAAATTTCAGGCTTTTACATTAAGGCTAAGCCTTGCCCCCAGCACGATGAAGTTTTAACAATATTCGGAATTTTTCGGTTGAAAACACAAATTACCGGTATTTAAGTAGGCCTATATAATTATGAAAAAACTAATAGGTTTCATATTTATTGGCCAGAACATGAAAGGTTGCAAGTACAAATGCAAGTACTGAGGTCTTAAGTACCTGTACAAATACTTAAGATTCAAGTAGAAGTACGAGTACAAGTACACATGGCTACTGCAAGAACAAGGATTTACTTCCTTGACAAAGCAATGGTGTATTGCCACATGCACTCATTTATAACTTTGCTTTTTAAGAAATATAATGGATGTGAGCATCTTGTCACTCAGATTCGATCGAAACTGTTTTAATATTAAACTAAGCACACTTTGAACCACAGCGCTATTGATGCAGGCACACTCACAACTCTACACGCTGGTTTGTCAAGAACAGTTTTGCTGCATTCCAAACGTCCAAACAATCAATTTAATCAAAGTCATCATGGCCTCTGATATTCAACCAGGTTGTCACTTGTGATGATAAGGTGTTCGGTCTCACCGAAGATCGTATACTATAGTGACCAATTAGCTCAGACATTTTGATGCATGAGGTCTGCAGTTTCGGTTGCTGCAACCGTGTCTGTGATTATCGTGCCGAAATGAGATGTTTGTGTATCACCTGCTCCACCACTGCCAAAGAAACTTGATGTGGTCCCCCAACAAAGCATGTGTCTCATTCACATAAGACATAATCATATCTGAACACATTAAATAAGAACATACTAGTTGTAGGCAGTCTTTGACTATTGGAGCAAAACAAAGAAAATGCCTTAATTAGCGTTTTACGTAAGACTGAAAAGAGATTCGCAAATGACTACCTACGTGGCCTAACTAAGCGCATTTTGATACAGATGACAATGCTTCCTTAACAAAGCTATATGCACCATCTCGCACATGCAGCGGAAGACTCTCGAGAGGAAAGTAGAACACAGAGGAACACAGAAAACTCCTTATTTTCACAAGTGAGCCCCATTCACACATGAATTCCATGTATAAGCCATAGGTTCTGTGGTTTATTGCTAGAAGTCCTATAATACAATTCATAAACATTATTTCGGTGAATAAGCTGATTTCCTTATCGCGGCTTTCGTATGGTGCTGAGAAAGTTCGACGACTTACATTTACCTTACTCGATAGAGTCCAAATGATTTGTTAGTCACTGCTCACCTCTCCGTATGGAGTCTTTGCAAGTGTTTAACAAAGTTTGATGTTGTGCTAGTTGTTTTATGAAATTATAGCTTTCTCACTACAAAACTTGCACTTAGCAGAAGTAGCATTTCCCTTGAGGGTGAAATTATCATAATTCTTAACCAAACTTAACCGCTCTAGGAATATTAGTATTTTTATTGTTAGCTTTATCACAGTCCGTGGCCGCTATTTTAGCAAGACAACCTGAAAAAATTCTGATAAAAAAAGCGGTCCATACATAACTGCCAAAATATCCAATATCCAGAACGTAAGAATTAATTACTTAAAGGAAAGACAAAGCTTACTGGTAAAGTATACGAGTGCCTGTAGAAATGTCATTTGTTTCTAAGTACTTAGTTTTCAAGTACGAGTACAAGTACTTAGGTCTTTAAGTACTTGAACTTGTTCTGAAGACCTCTCCAGTACAAGTTCAAGTACTTAAAGACTGTACTCACAAGTACCAATACTACACCTCTGAATAGTTCACAAAAGAAGTTAATCATCATGAAAATAATTACGTTTTTCCTCCATGATATTGCCGATTTGTAAGCAAATTCCCATATTTTCACATATTCTAACATTTTTGTGTCGGGGGCAAGGCTTAACCTTTTTCAATTGGTCTGACAATTGGTACAGTTATACAAAGTGATAAATGGAATGGAAAAATCGCCGAGGAGCAGTATTTGTAGGAACTTTTTTTATATGCATTGTATTCTGGAGCACCCTACTGCTCATGATATATCACGTTGACCTGAAACTCAATTTTACATGTGACTGAAGCTAGAGAGCATGCCAAGGTACCGAAAGGCAACAGCTTTTTCAATCATTTCAAGTGCTTTGGTATTGTTTTAAACCGTTATAAGAGGCACAATGTGTATAGTTTTAAACTCTATCCGAATTTTCTTATTTGTGCACCAACAGCTGACCTGATCCGCTATGGCCGAGTGATTGTTTCTAATTCCTGATTCTTGACAGCCGAACAATGCGAGCCATTATCCTGCTGATTGTCGTATTGGCAGCTGCCAATATCGAGGCCTACTACGGAAGTAAGTATTCACAATCATTTTACTAATAATTAACACGAAGAAAAGAAGCAGATAATTAATTAGATGAATAATTATTGTCGTAGGATGAAGAAGATCTGAAAAGGATGCAGAGAATTAAGGAAAAATAGAACAGGAGACGTGAAGAGTAGGGATAAGACAAGGAAAAAGAAGGAAGCACAAGAATTAAACAATAAAACAAATTATTTAGACAAAAAGTGGAAGGCAAATATTAAAAATCTGGAAGGTGAAAATTAAATATAGAACCAGGAGGAAGAAACTGAAACGAGAAAGAAGTATGTACTCATTGTACTGCAAGAAAATGGTTATTGTTGATGCTATGCCCGTTTTTCGTTCAGAAAACCATTTGACGACAAACTAATTTTCCAGTATCTTGATGGTGTGCGGTTCTACAAAATTCGGCGACCAAATCTTCGAGATTCTAAGTGCGTCATGTTCGCGATTTTGTCCGTAAGATTGCGAAGAGGAGTGTTTATTTTCGTATGTTGATACAATATGTAGTCGAGCGCCTCTGAGTATGAGACACAATTCATAGTCGAGCGCCTCTGAGTAGATATCTTGAAGGGGCGCTATATCAAGTTTCATTGATTGATTGATTGATTGATTGATTGAATATGTACATAAACGTATTTTCGACGACTTTAACAAATAACTACAAGAGTTCGTGATTTGCTTAGGCTGATTGCTACAAGTGGAAGTTGTGAGGTGCACGTATTGTATGAGATACGTTACGTGGCCAGCTTAGCCATTACTAAATCCAATCTAGCCTTACATAACAGCTGTACAACTGTAGCATCTTCGTCTTTGCCATATTTATAATTCCAGAACAATAGCCATGTATCATGCTGCAGTTTATCGAATCCAATGAATCGCATATATAACGCTGGTCAACAAGCATTTTGCTACTAGAATTCTTTCACCTACTGTAGGCCTACTCCTTAATAAATGTGCATGCTGATTCCAAATCTGAAAACCGTTTTTAGGTCATATGGTTTCTGGGATTCATGGTGACTCCAAATATCAAAATCGTTTTCGTCTATCACGTCCAGCTTTTAAGTTATATGGTTTCACAGCTGATTAAATATTTTGGATGAGTCATATGAGCCTGAACTGGCTGAAGAATAGCCTCACTTTTTGACTCAGGAAGACCTGAATGATCTCGTGAGACTTGCAATTATCAAAGGGGAAAGCAGAAGTGTACAAGACCGAAGCAATGTAATCTGATACAGAAAGACACAACGTTTGCGTGTTTCGTTATCGTCATACCAATCTGGCTCCCTTTTACGGAATGGAAGGTGGCGATTATTTATGCAATGATGCTGATGACCCCATGCATGACCTAGGATATGAGCATGTGACTGATGAATGGAGACTATTCATCAACTCTAGAAAAGCAAGCCTTAGAGCAGTTCTATTACATAATGACAAAATGAATCCTGATCTCCCTATAGAGTATAGATAACGTGGTTAGGTTAAGGGAAACCCACGGCTCAAAGACTACTTAAATTCCAGGACTGAAGGTGTTGTTAGGCATAGGCTCTATATAAATGGACTGGTGCGAGGTGGTAATGCCTAACACGTGCATGGAACTTAGGATGGGCTTCCCGCGTAGCTTAGTGGGGCCTATATAAGCTCGTGGTAAGATTCGTCAGGAGGCCAGTTCTGGTTCTCGTTTTGGTGTCGTTGACCCTCGTTGGGTTCTCCTTCTTCCGACCACCGTTTGGTCTTTTGTGCTTGTCATAGCACCGTTTCTGATGTTATTGGGTGGCATGCCCTTTGTCGTCTTCGGGACCGACAGTTTTGTGTTCTACACGTTTTCGGCGATAGAGGTCTTCGTTAGACCTGCTGACGTGGTTTTTGGTGTTGTTCTGGAGAGTCGTGCGGAGTTGCTGCCTCGCTGTAAAGGTATCATTGTGCTTGTAAATACGCTTTGTATATAGTTTATCGCATTAAATGTTAAACTTGAATCCGGGGCTTTACTTCCTTTAGACTAGGCGTAACAATGTCCATGCTCGGGTCTTGGAATTTTGGTCCATTATCAATTTACTCTTTTGTTATCACAACAAAAGAATGGAGTCCGATTTGCACGAACTTCAATTTGTTTTGTTTGCCTCAACGACAGCTACATATGGATAAAATCTTGTCTCTAAATTCTGGGTCATTCAAGGTAATTTCAAGGTCAGAAAACATGAAAATTCAGTACCAATCAGAGAAAAATGGCCAGATCTCAGCCAATAATTTCTTTTTAAATCAGCAAGTTCTATCTTATGTTTCTCTTCTTTATAAATGTGATCAGAAACTAGGCTACTAAATTTTAATATGAAAACAGTGTCGACAGTCAACGATCATTTAAGTATTCCTTCATAACTGATTTCATCTTCATCTCTAACGGAGATTTGAACTAAATGTTCCACACCATCACATTAACAGTGTATGCAGTGGCGTAACGAGGGGGGCAGGGAGGGGCGGCCGCCCCCGGGCGCAAAATTAGGGGGCGCAAAATTAGGCTTTAGACAAATTTTTAAAAAGAAATCGGGCAAGAATAGCTAAAAAAGTACAAAAAGCAACTATTATGCATGAGTGTGGCAGGGGCGCGGGCCCCGGGGGGGGGCAAAAATGAGGCTTCTCAGAATTTAACCACTTTTTTAATGGAAAAAGGCGGAAAAGCAAAAAAAGTCATCAGAATTTTTGGCGGAACTAAGAAAAAGGTTTTCAGGAAATTCTTGCCCCCAGGCACACGAACCCCTAGTTACGCCACTGAGTGTATGGTATACCAATTTATCTAAATGGATTTTGTAGCGCCGTTATCATAGTCTCCAGAGCATTAGCTGATAGTCACTTATATGCGAAATAGCCATATAGCTCATGAACCTTTCGAAAGTCCAGGTCGAAACCAACAGATTAGAGAACCCAGCATTCTACTGTAGATATGGATGTTGACAGAGATTAGTCATGAGTTGAGAACTGAATTACATAAAAGGTTTGAAAGACCGGACTAAATTTAGCAGCAGATTCCATAACTTCAGACCAGATACATTAAAGACCAGAGAATCCGACTGTTTGGATTCAGGTGATATTAGGAGTCCCAACATTCTTTGTTTGATCCTATGCGATATCTATTTGGGTGAAGGGTGAGCATGTAACAGAGACTGTTTCAGAAATGTAAAACAGAGTTTCATATCTATTCATTTCTCAATAGGCAGCAAGTCATATGAATGCAAAACAGAGGCACATATGCTGCTGCTTAGGAGACTTTGCTGTGGCCCTGGCAAGAGAATCTTGAACCATTTGCAGTTTGTGCAGAGTTGCTTAACTGATACAAATCAAAAGTGAATTACAGTTGTCCAACCTGCAGGAGACCACAATGCATTTTGATTAGTGGAATTAAGTCAGTTTGAGGCCAAAGATATCTGATTCTACGAATATTCCGTTTGTGAAATTGATCTGATCTGTGTAATGTACGAACATTGTTAGAAAATGACATGGTAGAGGAAAAGACACCCAACCTGCATGCTCGCAGTCGGTGCGGTTAACAGATAAGCCATTAAGCCACTCACCTGAACAGACAGAAGCCACTCACATTTGAGGGGTTTGTTTCAAAGAGATATGCAGTTTCAGAAGGATTCAAAAGCAGTGTATTACTGTAGCCTACATCCAAGATTGGACATTGGCCAAAAACCTGAAGCAAGAGGTCTGAGAAAAGGATTGCATGACGATCTACCTAATGAAAGAATTGTTGGGTTCGTCAGCGTACAAGTGATTACTAGGGATGCTGATGTTGATGATAACCTACTGAACCCTAATACAAAGAGAATCCTGCTAGAACAGCAGTTATATTGCGTGAAAAGTTAACAATTTGTGTCGTTGACTGATGTCATTTTCACTTCTCTTCAGCATCCTGTGCAGCCAAGCTGGACGCTTGTTTCGTCGTCGACGGTTCTGACAGTGTCTGCGCGTTTCCTGATGTATTGTGTCTTCACTGGCAGCTCGTTCTTAAGTTTATGGCCAAAGTAGTCGAAAGGTGGACAATTGGACTGGACGACACAAAAGTCGCTGTCGTCACGTTTGGTGCTGCGGCCAAGGTGGAGTGGAACCTAAATGAGTAGGTTGAGCCTGACATTTGATGTTTAAGTAGTAGAGCTGTTTAATTATTAAAATTTTAGTCGCGATTAATCTTGCGATTAATAGCATCAAGAGAAAAGAAACAGTAGGGCCTATAATTGTTTATCATAAATGTTATTAATTGTAAAAAGTAGGCTATTTAATTTTCTAAAACAAGCCTCATATTTTGAACAGTAGCCTATTTGCTAAAATGTACACTGTACAGTTCATTTAAAAAGGAAAAACTTGTCGATTTCTTATGAACAGAAGAGTAGAGTTATCAGGTTCATCCACTTTCCGCAGTTGTCTAACTCACGCATTGTAGTGTACGCTAAATTAATGTCCGAAACTGTGCATCAAAATTTGATCGCGAATAATTCTTTATTCGTTTTTATCATCGCAAAAAATTTAATTGCGATTAATCAACAGCCCTAGTTTCATTTTCTCTCAACAATAGAAACAAAAAGTTAGAAGATATTTAGCTATATTTAGGCTACTGTCTTATTCAATTTATATATCTATTTATACATTCGTATGTATGTATGTATGTTTGTGCGTATGTATTGTATACATCGGCTGATGCCTTGTGCATTAGACACCGGCGCAATAGAAGTTGCTAATTACATTACATTACATATAGCCTATATGTTAGCATTTTTTACCCGGCTTTGCCCGGGTTTCCCCATGCGTAATTTTTAACGGCTGCAAATAAAAACTTCTTACTTAGGCTACTTATTTTATTTGCTGAAGGTTCGAATACTTAAAATGTCCGTATAATATATGTGAATGGAAACGACATTTAGAGGTTCGAATAGTTGCGGTCCGTCATCCCTATTGATGATAAACGACTATATATGCATAGACGCTATGCATTATGATCCCGCATTCATATAGGACGGGAGATATTTGTCTCACTATTTCAATCATGGTCGTGTTTTCTGTAGCTACACAGAGAAGGGATCGCTGTTGGAGGCTATATACCATGTCGAGTACACTGGGGGTATATTGGACACACCAGGTCTCGTTGGAGCTATCGTCAATCTAATCTACGCCCAAGCAACTGGGGAGAGATTCTACGCCCGAAATGCAACAATATTGATCACGGATGGTGCTCCGTTTATTGACCCAGCGGCCGCTGCAGCTTCCTCTGCTGCACTTCAGGCAAAAGGAATAGAAGTGTTCGTGGTGTGCATTTACCCATGCGAGGAGGCCTTCGCAGAAAGCTTATCTTCTCCGCCAAAACAGGTGAGGTATTATATGGTATGAATATTGCCTTTCAAAACGGGCCACAGAGTCTAGGACAATTCCCCGGTCAATTCCCCCGGTCAATTCCCCCCTGCCAATTTCCCCGGACAATTTCCCCGGGCGTTTCAATAGGACAATTCCCCCGGACAATTCCCCCTACATATATATAATAATTATTATAAAATAATTACATATATTTTATATTATTATATAATTATATTTGTGCATATAAATTATATAATATATAATTAAATTAATATAATTAATTATATTAATATAAATAATATATATATTATAATTCAATTTATAATTAATAATATATATAATAACAATATAATTAAATTATTATTATATAATAATTATTGTAATTAATCAATAACAATATAATTAATTATTATAAAATTATATGATATTAATAATATTAATATATATTTTTATATATTATTAAATATTAATATAATTATATAAATACCTATGTATATGTGTATATATTATATTATATATATAATTTAATAATTATATATTATATAATAATTATATAATTATAATAATTAATATAATATATTAATATTATATATTATACATATAATTTTAATAAATAATTAATATATTTATTAGTGATATTAATTATTATTACATATTATATATTATTTTAATAATTATATTACTATATTAATTAATAAATATTATTATAATTAATTATATTATAGTTATAATTAATTATATTATAGTTATAATTAATAATTATAATTAACAATTATAATTATATTAATTATAATATTATATATTAATAATTATAATTATAATTATGATATATTATTATATATTATTAATAATATATAATATTTAATATAAATATTATTTATATTAATATAATTAATTATATTAATTTAATTATATATTATATAATTTATATGCACAAATATAATTATATAATAATATAAAATATATGTAATTATTTTATAATAATTATATATATAATTATATTAATTTAATTATATATTATATAATTTATATGCACAAATATAATTATATAATAATATAAAATATATGTAATTATTTTATAATAATTATTATATATATATGTAGGGGGAATTGACCGGGGAGAATTGACCTGGGGGGGGGGGAATTGACCGGGGGGAATTGAGCAGGGGGAATTGACCGGGGGGAATTGACCGGGGGGAATTGGGGGGGAATTGACCTGGGGAATTGACCTGAGGGGAATTGACCTGAGGGGGAATTGGGGGGAATTGACCGGGGGAATTGACCGGGGAATTGACCGGGGGAATTGACACGGAGGGAATTGACCGGAGGGGGAATTGACCGGGGAATTGTCCGAACCCGGGCCACACTGAGTGGAACAATTGCAACGAA
>JACEVL010001136.1:15000-20000 GCA_020284085.1 Aporrectodea caliginosa
GGCAGGTGACGAGTGCTGACAGGGATATTGTTCCAGACTGATGGTCCAGTGGACCTTAAGGCGAACAACCGTGTATTAGTGCATGCAAATATTCCTCTATAAGATTCAGCTTGTCTAGTAAGGTGAGTATGAGTGTCCGAAGTTATATTAAAATAGTCATTAAACACAGAGGGTAACAATTTATGCTTATGTCTGTACATAAACTCACTTATTTGAATGGTATTAATTTGATTAAGTCTAAGAATTTTAAATCTACTAAAGAACTGACTAGTGTGCGTAGTAGGCAAGACCCTAGCTATTATTCTAATTGCTCTTTTCTGCAAAATGTTAATTTTATGTAAGCGGTGCATATAGTTGGAACCCCAGACAATATTACCGTAGGCAAGATATGGATATATTAAAGAGTAATAGAGGTTCAGTAGAACTTTTTGAGGTAGGTAAGATGCCAATCGATTCAGAATGCCTGCATTTTTTGCAATTTTCATAGAAATTAATTTAACATACATACATACATACATACATACATACATACATACATACATACATACATACATACATACATACATACATACATACATACATACATACATACATACATACATGATAATACATACATACATACATACATACATACATACATGCATACATGCATACATAAATACATACATACATACATACATATATACATACATACATACATACATACATACATACATACATACATACATACATACATACATACATACATACATAAAATGAGCTATGTCAAAAACTCTACAGTCAAATCTCTTCAATTCCTAATCTTCACCAATGTACTGATAAATCTGACAAAAGTTTACAGTTCATAAAAACAATTGAAAAATTCCAAACATTTGCATTATACTTGAAAGACTAGTTAATAATGTTAGATTGGTATTTCTAAACTTCAGTTTGAAACAACACTTCAAAAGTAAGTAAAAAAGCGATTCAAATAATATGTTTTTGAGTAGATAACAGTCAATAATTTCCACTATGCCATGGTATTATCAAGAGAATGTTTGGCGACCTTGAGCGACCTCTAAAAATGCTCCAATCTGCTTCAGATTTGTTCTACATCTTACTTAGGAGAGGTAGAACAGATTTAAACTTGTGGAGCAAAGTTCTGATAAAGATGAAATTTTACCATTGTGTCGTGGACCACCCTAATACATACATACATACATACATACATACATACATGCATACATGCATACATAAATACATACATACATACATACATATATACATACATACATACATACATACATACATACATACATACATACATACATACATAACAAACATAGATACATACATAACATACATGCATACATACATACATACATGCATACATACATACATGCATACATATACATACATACATATATACATACATTACATATATGTGAACCTTACAATATATTATATAGTCCCTCAACATAATTTTAAAACGTTGATTTTCAATAACTTCTTTGTTTAAAAATTATATTTTCTTGCATCACAATCACATTGTGTTCTCTTTCTAATTAGCCTTATACGCTGTTAGAATTTAGACGAGTACCGTATTCATTTAGAGGAAAAGAACTCTCGCACTTTCTCTCTGAAATATTCCAGAAGCGACTTTGTGGTAGGCCTACATAACAGATGGGAAGGATGACAGAAACATAATATTATATGCAAGAGTTGAATGAGACAAGGTTTTCAGTCAAATTGACGCATTGCTTTACAGGGAAACTAAAGCAGCGATGTCAAGGTCATGAGGGGTGGACCTCATTGCCATTTTTCTCACACTTCACGGGTGGAAAAACAATGTGATAAATAGTTCAGACAACACAAATTAATGCTAACGAGCAAACCATTTGCCTGATTAGATACCACAAATACACATCTTTTCTGATAATAATTTTCTGGATGCTAACCTGATTACTAGCCTAGATTTTCCTTACACAAATGCTGACAGATAGTGAACTAAATTCAGCAGGTTTCAGTTCTATTCTATTTACGAATTTATAAAGCGCCTCTCGCAGTACAACCTAATCAGAAGCGCTTCCAGTACGAAGGGCCCCTCGAAAAAAGAAAAGTCTTAAGAGAACGAGCAGAAACAGTAGTGCCCCAGATAACATCACAGCTCGAGTTATAGTAGGAAGGTCATTCCATAGCAAAGGGCCAACAGAAGCATAGGCACGATGCTGTGCTGTGGCAGTCCGAGACCGAGGAACTAGAAGGTCGTGATGGTCTAAAGAGCGGAGAGGACGTCCAGAGGTAGCTGAGATAGGCCGTCTGATAACATCACAGAGGTATCGTGGAGCTTGACCCAAAAACATTTTACACGTAAGAAAGAGCTAATTTCAAGTAATCCAATATGGTCTAATCTCATCTAATTTTATTTAACCTTATTCTGTGATCTAGCTTATCTTTGAGGCTGTCTCTCGTCTCATCTTTTACCTGATCGAATGACTTCTATTGCCCCATCAACGACTCTAAACCAAAAGTTCGTTGACATGTCTAAGATTTTTTTCTGGGTACGCAATTATTTCCATTTGTCAGATTCTATCGTTTAATTTCCGTGTATAGGTCCCCTGGCTTCACATGTATATGTATTTGCCCTTCAATCAGGGGCGTAGATCACGGGGATCAGAGAACAGCTACTGTCCTCCGTGTTTTGACTTGCCCCCCATGCAAAAGATCTGTCCCCTAAAGTGCACTAGAAACTTATTGGCCAGTTCTTGTATCTGGGTCTTCATGCGTTAGCACAGTGTAATAATTCTGCTTTCGAAGATACGTTTCGGACTCTGATTAATCCAGAGCGATTATTGTCCTCTCTTTGTACCTTCTTTAAGGCACACAGGACATAGACCAACTTAAATAACAAGGGCTCCTTTGGTCAGTTCCCCTATCCCGTATTTCTTTTCAGCAAACTTATTCGAATTCAGTGTTTACGGTGTCGACTTCTGTCGTTTCTAAATAGTTCTAACCGTATTATACATGTAGTTATTCCTAACGTCTGTCAATATAAAATGGTCACGCTAAGGAGTTAGATTTGTATCTGGGAGGTATCGCATGCGCCATGAAACAGGATGACTTCGTCTTTTGTCTAAATCAGACAATGCATGTTACAGTTTTTACCTACATAAAAACAGTCTTCTGTCTCACTTAAAACAAAAAGAGACCAATTTCACTAACGGCACTGGTTGGTGCCCCTAAGTTTTACCGACCTTTAAATTCATTATCTACTTCTCGGAAACGTACTGTCCACCTGACTATGCATCTCGGGCTTAGCAACTGGAGAGAAACTTATGCTATGACATTATTTTCTACTTGTTCCATAAGTTGTGCTTTGGCTGTCTTCATTTCCTTACGGGATACCTAAGTGGAGACGTCTCTTCTCTTACAGTGGAACAAACCGCCGAATTAGTTCAGTAGGGCTTCCTAAAGGATAGACGAACGTTAAATCATTGCTTAAGCGTACTATGGTCAATTATACTAATAAATCTTGTTCTTTGGCCAAGTCACACGTAGCCTATACATACGCATAGATACATTCGGACGAATGTAGATAATTGTATTTATTGTATTGACACATTAATAAAGCGCTTCTCACGGTGAACACCAATCAGAGGCGTGCCAGTGCGAAAGTGCTCGAGAATAAAACACGTTAACAAGATAATCAGCAACATGTTTGGAAAACATTCGTGCTTTGTGATTGGGCTATTTATTAGACATACAGGCCTATATCATAGTCCAATATGCACTTTTAATTACCATTAAGCGGTGAACAATTGTTTCGCTAGAAAGAATTATACTGCAACGAAAATAAATCATTTCCTTAGAAGAGAGTGACT
Organism: Aporrectodea caliginosa; assembly: GCA_020284085.1. Taxonomy (NCBI): domain Eukaryota; kingdom Metazoa; phylum Annelida; class Clitellata; order Crassiclitellata; family Lumbricidae; genus Aporrectodea; species Aporrectodea caliginosa. The sequence continues at coordinate 18,861 of JACEVL010001136.1, forward strand.
GAGTTTAAATGCTATGTCCTGCAATGTGTGAATGCACAAGGCATGTAATATAGGCCCAACGAATTACCTAAGGATGTGACATACTGTGTGTGCTGTATAATGTGTGTGTGTGTCAGTGTGTGTGTGTGTGTGCGTGCGTGCGTGTGTGTGTGTGTGTGTGTGTGAGTGTGCTGTATAATGTGTGTCAGTGTGTGTGTGTCCATAATACTCCATATACATAGGCAATGCGCGATTACAACCTTCAGTCTATTGCACACTGTGTTTTCTTCAACGATTGATCCCATTTAGAATGAAGAACGTCATCACTTGATTGGATGAATGCTAACAATTCAGGTGCACCGGATTCAAGGTTTCTGTTGCCAATCAAATTACGTAGAATGTCCCTCTCTGATAACACTTAGCAAATGCTATTCACAAAAAATTTATGGTTTTATTGATATGTGTGCCTGAACAAAGCATCACGAGCGTGCCTTTTCATTCGTCTCTGGGTGTAATTATAATTGTACTCATGATAGAACAATTATAATAGTTCCTCTCAAAGATTCAGAGGCGCTCCCGCCCCAAGTCTTTATAGCAGATAAATAATGGCGCGCAACTGCGCGATTGGCGGCATCCCAAAGGCGGGTCATGTATCCGACTATATGCGGGATGTCCTGCACTGGTTGCCACTACCCAACGCATCTCATTTAGGGTCTCTGCGTTCGTTTGGCGTAGCCTCGTTGGTACTGCTCCTGCTTACCTGCATGAGCTCTGTCGCCATATTTCCGCCAATTGTGTCCGCCGACCCATTCGTTCTGCAATTCGCAGTGACTTTTTGTCCTCTGTGCACGCACTTCTATAATGCAATATAGGGCCTTCTCGGTCGTGAGACCGAGTATCTGGTATGGGCTTCCTCTAGAGCTTCCTCTCCTACCCAGTTCTGCAACCACTTTACTGCATGCTTTCCTTTGTCTGTGCTTGACTTGACTTCTGTTCTTCTCTTTACTCCGGCCTGCCGTCTGGTCGGCTGGCGTGCCTCGACCGGGTGCTCCGCTCTGCGGCGCATCTTATTGGCTTAATACCCAAATTTGGCCATGTCTCTAACTACATGCTGGAAACCTTACACTGGCTCCCTATCCGCCAGCGCATTGTGTACAGGAT
>JACEVL010001136.1:25000-112500 GCA_020284085.1 Aporrectodea caliginosa
GTGCAAATCTTCAGGTTAGACTCACTCACAGTTACAACTGCAGACCTGATCTGATATCGCTGAGAGATCGCTTCTTATTCCAGACTACTTGACAACCGAACAATGCCAGCCATTCTCATTCTGATTGTCTTATTGGCAGCTGGACATACCAAGGCAAGTAAAGGTATGTATTTACAATCATTATGTTATAAACGAAAAAGTAGAAGCAGGAAATTATTAAGAAGATCAAGAGGAAGAAGAATAAAAAATCGGAAGAAAACAGAAACGAGGAGAAAACATTAAGAAAACAGAACGAGGATAACGAAAATAAGTGGAAATTTACTGAAAGAAAGGACGATTGTTGCTATGATCGTCTATCGTCCACCAAAGAGTCAGACGGCGAGAATCTACTTCCAGTATTTTGGTGGTGAACGGTGGTTAAGGTCAGCAACCTAATCTGGGAACTTAGGCTTTCTCTAGCTCGTGCGTGTCCCTATATCGTTCCGGAGATTGGAAACTGACTCTAATTACTTGGTGTATCGATCAAACACGTCAACGTACATGCATGTACTGTACAACGACCTTAGCAAAAACAACATATAGAGTCTGTGATTCATTTCGGCTAACGACTTCGCGGGGAAGTTTGTGAGATGCACTCGATTAGCCTACTAACTGTGGAATTTCCACATGTTTCCAATTTGGCTGTCAGTTTAGAATATTTTCAGCACCTTCGTTTCCTTTTAGCTTCTTTTGTACACCGCATATCCTTTCTAAATGTTTTCCAATTAATGTACCTTTTGTATGTATGACATACTTCTATCAACTGCGTCGTACAATATGTCGCTTGGTTAGGACTCCAACTGTCACAGCTGTGCATTTATGCGCTCCAGGGATGATGAACGTGTGCAGGACTTACTTCTTCTCGCATCAATCAGAAGCTTCAATTTCTAAGTACTTCTGCTCGCCTGATCGGTGGCAAAACTAGGTTTGGGCATTATATCAAAATTTATGTCGGATGAACTGCATTGGTTACCCATTCAAAAGCGAATTGAATGTAAGATCTTGATGCTTATGCGAAACTGTCTAGCAGGTTGTGGTCCATCTTCTCTCAAGGATCTTTGCGTTTCAGTGTCTTACATTTGTATATCTCGGCCGCAGATTTCTCAGTTCTGTTACGCAATGTGATTTGGTTGTTCCGCTGGCCTGGACTTCCAGAGTCCAGCATATAAATTTGTTATGGTCAGCCCATCTTCCTCGAACAAGCTGCCTAACAACCTGCGGCATGAGCGTCTCTACCTCCTTTCCGCTTGAAGGCCATTAAAGTTTTACACAATCGCGGTTTCATTGTGTTAAGTCGGTGGCGCCTAAGATGAGTCTAATTGGAAGTGGCGCTATAACATGCTCAAATACAATTACAATTGCAATCCTTCATGTCTTCGTCTCTCCATCTCTTTTAATGACCGATGTTCCACTTACACTTATTCATTTCTATGTCTTATTTTATGACTGGCATGAGGAAACCTCCTCTATGCCGTTAGTAAATAAACCCAACTTTCCCAAGCCTTTCAAATTAATGATATGGCGCCAAGTTAAAAGAAATTAGAATTGTTAAAACAAAAGGTAAATAATTAAATCAACACTTAAGAAATCTAGTGACACAGTTTTGTCCATTGTAATCGTAATCGTAATCGTAAATTTATATAGCGCCACTTCCAGAAATACTCCTCAGAGGCGCTCCCGACCTGACAACACCAAACCACAATCGAAAAGAATGGTTTTCAAACGCCTGCGGTAATGGGGCAAGGAAAGACCAAGTAGCTCATTACGGAGGTTGCTAGGCAACCTATTCCAGAAAGATGAACCGACCACAGCAAAACTCTTATGAAGCAACGTAGAAGTTGGAGCCATAAGGACAACCAGGTCGCCTTGAGTGGCAGAGCGAAGGAATCTACGACTTGGTATGGATAACACATGCACACAAAGCTCCCTTAGATAGACTGGGGCTTGGACTGCAAGACAATTGCGCAAAAGCATTAGGATCTTAAACTTAAGCGTTTTGCATTGGCAGCCAGTGCAGTTCCTCCCGTATAAAACCAGATAATTATATGCCCGAACGTTGGTGAACTTGGTGTGTCTCCTATCAGCCGAGCCGCGGCATTTAGCACAGATTGTAACGACTAATGAGCGATAGGGTTAAGCCCGCATACTATAGATAGCATTGCCATAGTCGACTCTAATGCATGCATCAGGGTCGTCGCGGCTTTTAGTTGTTAGAGAGCGGCGTAGCGAGCGAATCTGACGTAGATGGTAAAAACACGTGCGACATACATTCCTCACGTGTTCTGAAAAGGTCAATTCCTGGTCCAGGGTCACACCCAAATCCCGCACAGTGGTAGAGAAAGAGACGTCAGGAAAGAGATGCTGTAGATAGGATAAATCGACTTTGGATATCTGCCCGCGAGTCCCAAACCAGATGAACTGCGTTTTTCCAGGGTTCAGCCGAAGACGGTTGGATGACATCCAGGCGCCAATTACCTCCGATGTCATTAGCATTTTCTCCACTAGAGAGATAGGATCTGAAGCTGGACCCTGGACATATGCCTTGGTGTCATCGGCATATTGATGCGCCCTAACCCACACAGAAGAAAGAACCTGGTTTAAGTCAGCGGTGTAAAGGATGTGAAGTAATGGCCCTCGTTTGGGAGGGCTTTAAGCCTTGAACATAGCCCGAGCCTATAGTGGAGCCGGGGGATTCACTCATTTTTGTGGGCTTCAGCTTCGTTTAAGCCACCCCCAAGCCCAACGTTAGTTACGTCCCTGGAGAGGCAGCCTTGGATACAAAGTTATAGTAGCCTAACATCGTTTCTATTGGTTTGTGTGAGGGCCGTTGAATCGCCCTCTCCTTTGTAGTATAATCTTCGTAGCACTGAAACACTATATTTTACTGAGCAGAATTTCGCGAGAACTACATTAATCTTGAATGCGGGGTGTAACGTTCAACTGTATCAGTTACTGATTTCATATTTTGTTAGCCTGTGAAAGGAAGCTGGACATACTTTTCCTCGTCGACAGTTCATACAATGTCTGTAATAGCACCGAAACGTGTCCAACTTGGAGCTCCGTTCTTCAGTTCATCAAAAATATTGTCAGCAGCTTCACAATTGGACCAAACGACACAAAGGTCGCTTTCGTTACGGTGTCTGATGACTTTACTGAAGAATGGAACTTGAACGGGTATGTGGAACATGAAGTCAATGTTTTCTTAAGCTTTCACAGGGAAATAATAAACAGGAGAAATTTAACATTACCACTGCTTAACTAAAATTTATGCGTGTCTGAATATTGGCATACATAATACAATTCAGCATGAATGTCTTTATAATTGGAAGTATGTATGTATGTATGCATGCATTTATCTATTTATGCATGTATTGTATGGATGATTGGAAGTATGTATGTATGTATGTTTGTATGCATACATGCATGCATGCATGCATGTATGTATGCATCATGATCTAGTTATTTGTAAAGCGCCTTATCAGAATATCAAAAGGGCGCTTATTATGACAGCCTAATAGATCTAAAAAGGTGGGTCTTAAGATGGTTTACAAATGTTTCTTCAGTTGTCTTGGATGAAATAGTTTGTAAGATAGACGGTTTAAAGAAATGGTCCAAAAAGCACGATGTGCCGCATCGTGACATAGTAGTGCTGGTCAAACATTTATCCACGGGGCTGAACGCAGCGACCTTCGACTACGTTGACTAGAAATTGTAAGGCAGAACTCTCAAATGTTCTGCAAGAAGTTTGCCAGCAGCTTCAAAATTGGAAACAGGAACGCAGACCTCTAAAATGTAGTAAGTTGCCGCTTGGAATATAGAAGCTCCTTCCATCACTTTGACGGTAATTCTGACCACAAGCCAGTACAGCGTCTCTCGCGTATTGTATGTATAACTATAGATCAAAACATGTGAGAATTTTTCCCAGCCTACAACAAGTCGGGTAGCGTATAATACCAGAGGATGGAATTGAAGTTGTAACTCGGAATTTCAGCAGGTTTGTATTTCTGTTTAAATTATTGCAGATTCTCTAATGATACCGGTATGTTGGCTACTATGACACTGGCTTAAATGCGGTTTTATTTCTTATGCAATTTACAAGCCAATCATAGATCAACCGGGGATGAAGGACAATTCCAAAAGAAACGAAAATGGCTAATAATTAAAAAACCAAATCCTCATCCCCATTAGGAGGTAAAACGACCAGAGCGGAAACTGGCTGAAATGGTCACATATAGTCGTATACTCAACAGCTCAGATTAGGTCTGAACACAAGTTAACTTCAGCAAATTCTTTAAGATCGGCGTTCCCTCCAAGTGGACTGAAAGCTTACAACATACAACAAATTCAACAATTCAAGACGCTCGTTGTATCCCTATACGTCGTGCATAACACGGTATATATTTTCATGTCTGTGTGTATGTATTCATGTTACGTGATAACCAATAGTTTCATCGTGCATAACACGGTATATATTTGCATGTCTGTGTGTATGTATTCATGTTACGTGATAACCAATAGTTTCATCTCAGCTTATGTGCAATATAATCCAAAACTCGCAAAGCATCATTTTCTATCAGTATCTCATGCTTGGTCGTGTTTCCGTAGATATTCAGATAAGACTTCGCTGTTGTCAGCCATTGGCAATGTCTCGTACACTGCGGGTGAGTTCACAAAGTTACACATGCTCTCAACGCTTGTCGTCCCTCACATCTTCAAGCCAGAAATACTAAGAGGTGCTGAGAGATCGAACGCCCTCAATGTAGCAATAATGATCACCAACGGATACCCGGATATTGACTCTGCAACAGGTGCAATTGTTTCCACTGGGTATCAGAAGACATATTTTATTGCTGCGTTTGCGGTGTGCGTTATGCCAGGATGCACCGAGAACTGGGCGCGGGGATTTTCTTCACCCCCTAAAAAGGTGAGATAGCCTACATTATTTATATTACCTTTCAAATGCGGCAGTAAGTGTATAAGAGGTTTAAGGATTCAACCACAACCCTCAAAACGTTTCTTATCGTACATTTAGTGCCTCGCTGATTTTGAAACAAAGGATGACGTAATTGAATATAGGAAATGAAAAAATTAAAAAAAATTAAACACGGCAGAGATATCTAATAATGTTGAAAGACTTACAAGGTCATAACATTATTTTGACAAATAAAAGCAGTCAAGTAATCTTTAGAGAAACCGTCGGAAATATTGTTCTATATATAAGTCTTATATATACATACATACATACATATAGTTATAATATTATATATAATTGTTTATATTGCACCAAGCAGGAAGACACCGTATCGCCACTAACATCTCAGTAAAGCTACTATAAAGAGAAAAATGAATAATTTTTTAGCTTTGGAGTCAACGGGATGTCTTGAAATATATACGCTTATATATAGGACTCTAGGTATACAATTCTTAGAGTCCTTCGAAGGAAGTACGAAGTCATGTGCATGGGGCGGAGAGCGTAGGTCGCCGCACAGGTGGCGGAAAGAAGCGGCTAGGACGTGCGTCTCATTCCATATGATAAACTGCTGACGAGACACGCTCCTCGATGGTAGCGGTGCCAGAATGATGGGAGATCACCCAGGCACACAGCCCTTGCAAGAAACCGCTCGGGTCTATTGCGTTCGACTGCTTACGCTAGGCCACACCACACTGTCGCAGTAGATAACAACCTTGAGACCGTGGTAGCTGAAGTGACCAGATGTAATGCCTTTGGTGAAAGACAATGCACTCTAAGGACACGCAGGGCGTGCAGAGAGGCAGATCTAGCCTGTATGATCTCGTCCATACATGGCCAGTGACGCCAAGATCTCGTCCGAGGGTGACGCTTAGGATGTGCATTGAGTCGACCCGAAGCATAGCCATCGGAGAGCGGCGTGGCAGCTCAGCACACCTCCTCTTCACAACAAGCATCTCACGGGACTTGGTTACTTTTAGTCTGAGATTGCTTAGCGCCACCCATCTTGAGACATTACTTAACTCCCTGAAACCGTTATTCTCGCCCTCGACCCCACCGTCGAGTGAGTGTCATACGCGTAAGCTTACTTGAACATTTTGTTCTCAGGTATTTCAGGATAAAGGTCTGAGTCATTGATATTATAAGTCGATGGTCCTACTCCAGAACCCTGGACCACACGTGCGTTGATGGAAGATGGTTTAGAAGTCCGGCTCTGGAATCCGTTGACGTGCTGAAGGCATGAGAGGAAGTTACCTATCCAGTTGAAGACATGATCTGGGAGATCTAGTCAACTAAGGTAGAATGCCGGACAGTAACAAAGGCACGCGAAAAATCCAATGAGAGAAGAGGTAACATAACTGTTTTTTCGCAACATGGACGATACCTCCTGGAGGAGTGCTATTAGGGCTGATGTTGTCGATCCAGTTGGACGAAAGGCGAAATGGCCTGCAAGGAACTGAGTCCTCGGAGGCGTGGTAAAGGTAGGGTAAAGATGGCTATGGACTATTTCACGCACGACTACTCTTCTGACGCGTCTTCTCGCCAGTTCACTATAGAATTACTGTTTTAGGCTAACGAGACATACTTTTTGGTGGACAGTTACTTTTCCCTGGACAGTGTCACAGACAACCTGGTGAAGAAACTCTGTTCACATGAGGTGAGACGAAACGAAATCTTTCCTGTTATCCTAATCAGGGGTGTGAATTGTATGGAGATAGGGAGTTAAAACCCCTACACTTTCTTAGGACCCCACAGTTAAGTCTTCATTTCACACTCCAGGGTGGACGTTTCCAGCCCCGTCAGCTCTCAGTTCTGCCTAAATTTTATCATTATTTTCTTTAACAATTCGCTTTGTGGTTTAATAATTAAGAAGTGCTGTGTTTTATTGCGAGCATGTGAATTGTGTGCAAACAAATTTGGTGATGTAATTCCTTTAGGCTTTCTATTGCATTTTTGAATTTTCTCAGCGAAAAAGTTGAGTTTTATTCAACTCTGACTTGGAAACCTGCTAGGGTTGAACTCCACTGCTTTCAAATTTCTTTGACTTCAGATTGCACAATACGGATAAAGTATTAAACTCCGCGTGGATCAAAGTCTGATCCCTCCAGTCTTTTTTCTACAATTCTCACATTGCCTTAACCTGTTCTATTGCAATGAATTCACGAAAGGCTTACAAAATTATTATATCAGCAGGACATTGCGATTATAAAGGAACTAGAACCCATCAGCAGAAAAACACTTTTTGCTCAGTTAGGCTAATGCAATACGTCAGCGCCATTGTGCGATTAAACAGGCCAAAAATTCTAGAAATGTTAATTTCCTGTTTCTCCAAAGTCCTACGTGTTACAGTAAATCGAAATGTATTCTGATGTTCAGCCTCAAGCTGTCCAACATAATCACTAAGAAATTGTCAGTAAGCAAAACTGTTGACAGGGCTTACCGTGATGTATTTAGGGAGTTGTTACTACAAAACCATAATACTTATAAATCACTCGGATGCAAGACGACAGTCGCGTTAATTTATGATTCGCATGCAAGTGTGATTGCCGAAGTCTGATAATTATGATATTGGTTGAAACCCAGAGAACAGTTAGTAGAGACATTTTTTTTAGAGTAATACGACCTGAAAAAATGTCCTTAGAGTCTCGATCCAGAAGTTAACAACAGGATGTTTTGAGCACGACAATCGGAAGTACAAAAGTGTTCAAGAAAGCTGAAATTTTGCAATATACATGTATATATAGCTAAACGCCAATTGATCTGGGCAAACCCAGCAAGTGGTCGCTATGAGAAATGTTAATGCATGAATGATTGTTGCATTCTTTTGCAGCTGAGTCTGATCCCAGGATTGGTGCCTCGAAACTACAAGTAGCTGTCATATTATTCTTTCTCTACAGTTCATGAAACAATCGAGCGTGAATTCTGAACACGTTTGCAGCAGTTTCGTATCTATCCGCTTTGAAGATATTTTTTCTTTAATTCAACTCAGATTTTTGCAACTTCCAGCTTGAACTTGTACTGCAGTCTGTTATGACATCTGCTTCTCCGGTTATACATAATAAGTTTGGCATAGTTCCTATAGAAATGTCTGCTTTTAGCTGTCAATAAATTTTGCGTTTAAAAATTATATTTCGTTGCAGTGAAGTGCTTTGTTGTTGTTTAAATAGTAAATGGTTGTGAGTTAAATAAATACGGCTATCGGCAGTTAAATACTATTTTGGACCGCGGATTGGAACGATCAGAGAAGAATAGACTAGTCTTAAAAGCGAACTGTATGGCCTATGGTATCAACACATTGAATCGCAAAGTTGCTCAAGTTTGCAGAATTCACCAAATTAAAAGTAGTCAGTTGTACGTTGTGGCAAATCTAACATTATCTCTTCTCATAATATATTGTCTCATTTTATTGTCTCATTTGGCCTCTATCTCTTATCACCGCTTTAATGTTGTCTAATGACTTTGATAGCTATCTTGTCATAACTTTTTGTAAAAAAAGAGGAGAACAACGCAGTGGTAGTAAGATCTTACAAAGCAAGTAATCATTAATTATTCTGCTATTAGTTTCTTATGATAAGCGTGCAATTCGATAGAAACTGTGGAGTCTTGTTGGAAGTGTGGGTGAACGGAGACGTAGTCGAATTTTGGGGTCGGTCGAAACTGGCGCAGCCAGCGAGTAGTCACCGTAGAGGTCGCATGATTTCTTTTGTTCCTCAGTATATTAAATCTCTCTCTCTCTCGCTCTCTATGGGAGTTATTAGTGTGGAAGAGAGTTACAGTGGCATCAAACTACAACTTGAGAGAGAGAGAGAGAGAGAGAGAGAGAGAGAGTGAGAGAGAGAGAGAGTTATCCATAACCCTAACCCTGATCCTAACCCTAGCCCTCTAACTATAACCTAACCTATTCCTAAACCATAATTCTAAATTTTCAGGGCATATGCGCATACCCTGTTTATTCGCATTCCCTGTAAGATATACAAAATGGTACGTCAAAATGTAGATCGGGTGGAAAGGAAGAAGGCACACAAAAAGGAAAGACTGCTGTCGTGAGGACATCTCAAGGTCCCTGATACACAGTAATCGTCTTCCGGTGGATTTGAACTCATGGTTGCTGTGTTAAAAGACGAACGCCTTAACCTATCAGCTACCGTTTCCCACAATAGTACTGACTGTAGCGATTCATCCTATATAGGACCATACTTTCATTTATCTATGTTTAGTGAGAGTTTGATTGTATTCCTGCTACAGTTTTATTATTATAATAGCCGTCCTTTATTCTGCATTGCCTGCGAACAAATCACGATGAAAGCGCGAGTAGCAAGGGGCAACGCAATAGCGTGCCTGTGTAAGTCATAGTTCGTAGATCGTAGAGAGACTAGATCCGCCATTTTGATAGATAGCCATTGATGCGTTTTGGTTGTTATTTTGGTTTGAGGAATTTAGCATAAACGTTGCATACGGTTGCCCCATACTGCATGACGCATGAATGTGCAATAATTCTTCTCGTCAAAACGTTTGGCCCTCCCTACATAGTAGGGTGCCCCAGAAAAACCAAAGTTGTCAGATTTCAATGGCCAACCTCTAAAAAGTTTCTCTTGGCTATTCTGATAAAAAATGCAAAGTTATAGCAAGATTGAAGATAATTTAGACGTGGCTCAAAGCCTTTTCAAATTTGGTTTTATAGCCTGTGTGGAAATATTACCAACATATCGGGTTTCAATGAATAACTTTCAAACGGGAAGAGATATTCAAAATTCTTTTGGTGAGGTTTCATTGAAATGTTTGCTCACAACATAGGTTTTGTTTCATAAGGTTACTCTTGCATGACGACATGTGACATGACGTCAAACTTTGACGTCACAGTTGACATTGCGTTGGATCAATGGTTCCTCTTAGCGTGTTGTTCTTCAAAGGTTTATTTTTAGATGTCAAGTTATGGTTTTGGAAAGAAGGACTTGCATAAAATATTCTTGAAACCCCTTAGCAGTTATGTCACATGCTCTTCCAGAACATGTGACATAACGTCACTCAACTTTTGAAGTAACCGCTCGTATCTCCAAAGCCAGAAGTCTTGGAAAGAAGATCTTGGTGTCTGCAGACTAGGGTTATCAACTACAAGGAATTTCATAATAATATTATATTTCACAGTCCACGTGACCTAACTCACTGTGACGTTCCCAGTGACCTTATATAGATATCCATAACCAACCACAAGTCTTAGAAATGTGATACTGGTGTCAACTGTAAGATTTTTGGCTACAAGAAATCCTGAAGACACATGCCTACCACTCTGCGGTAATTACATTCCATGATCTATAGTATCAAGTAACACGTTTATTGGTTTGTAACAGTTCATATGACCTTGGAAAGTCGTAGACAGTTTCCTGTAACTATTTTCTGTGAATCACAACGTATAATGTTTAGGAATGTGCTTTAATACCTTCAACGAAGATAAACCACAATCGCAATTCTATTGATTGCAATTCCCGAGAAACGAAGGGCAACCACGCTGGGTCGTCAAGTGACCTTGAAGCTCAGATATAGTGTAATGTAATTAGTAACTTATATAGCGCCGTTCATAGCAGTGACTATTCAGTAGTGCTCCCAGTGCGAGTGCCCCGAGAGAAGAAATAGGTTTTGAAGAAAGAGATAAGTAGGAATAGATTTAGAAGGAATGGAAACGCGTAAAGAGGAGGGGAGGGAATTCCACAGGGCAGGCCCAATGATGAGAAATGACCTAGCTTGCGCCATAGTGGTCCGAGTTCGCTGGACAAAGAGAGGAAAGGTTGGAGAATGAGGAAAGCGATCGTCACTATAATGTTGAGTGAACAGTTTTTTGGCGGCCCTTAGAATCATAAAATTATTAGACATCAAGAAAACTATTCTAGCACTTCTCTTTTTTATATTGCGTAATGACTTGTGTAACTTCTGTAAACAGAGGAGCTCTAGTGTATAGATCTCGCTGAGTAAGCAAGAAATCATTAAATATTCTGCTATTATTTTCTTATGTTAGAAACTACCGAGTCTTATTGGAAGTGTTAGAGAAAGATGAGAGGTCGTCAAATGAAAAATAATGAAAATAGCCCTAATAGTAATAATGGTAATAGTAGTAGTAGCAATAATAATAATAATAATAATAATAATAATAATAATAATAATAATAATAATAATAATAATAATAATAATAATAATAATAATAATAATAATAATAATAATAATAATAATAATAATAATAATAATAATAATAATAGCAAATAATAATATTATTATTATTAATATTATTATTGTTATTATTATAACGCATTTATCAAGCGATATTATCTATTGAACAATCATCAATCGATGGTGCTGAAGAATTGCGAGCTAAGGGCCTGATCAATGTCCCAACACAGTAGGCTAACCGTCTCAATAGAGGTTTGAACCCATAATATCGGTAATATAATAGTATAATATTATAGTTTCTATGTTACAAGACGGACGATCTAACGGTATCTGATCGGCTACCATGTCCCACAACTGTATCGATTCTTTCTAGGCTCTCATTTATAGATATGTTTAGTGAGAATTTGATCGTATTGCTGCTACAGTTTTATCATAGCCGTCTTTTATTTGCATTGCCTGTGAACAAACCACGATGAAAGCGCGAGTAGCAAGGAGCAACGCAATAGCGTGACTATCATGTATGTCCTATGGCTTATAGCAGGCTTGGTCGCTGGATCCGCCATTTTGATAGATTGCAATTGATGCGTTTTACCTGCTAGTGCTATTTTGTTTCGATGAACGTTGCATAACGTTGCAGCATACTGTATGACGCACGAATGTGCAATAATTCTGCACGTCAAAAAGTATGACCATCTCAGGTGTGTACGCACGTATATACATATACACAGTCATGTATAAAGATATAAAATTATAGGCACATGTATATATACATATATATATTACCTGTAGACTAAGTAAGCATATTCTGCTTCTCACCTGGATTTTTCTGACGCCATAAATTACCTTCTAACGATTTCCTATAAAATAATACGCATATGAGCCGGCTGCGCTTAGAACATCGCTAAAAAGAGGCTAGGTGAAAACTCATCAATCGCTGCAACGTTTGTATACGAGCGGGTCTAGACAAGCCAAGAAACATCGATCCAACTATAAGTCTGGAAACTTTGATGACTCACTTTCTGTGGCCACCCATCTGGCGTCCATTGCAGCCCTCCATAAATTCAACAGACGCAACATCAACGCTGAGTCCCTCACTCCTGCGACGTTAATCATTTCATCTTATTCTCGATCAATCTTAGCCAATAATGTATATGGACGCTACCTGTCTAGCAAATCGTCTGAATTGTTTAAGTCTGGTTCAAATAACAAGCGCCACGTGAACATCTTAGGTGTCGTAAAATTGTCTTCTTCTTCGATTGACGATTGATTTATGCGCATATGATAACTGCGATCGATGCATTTGACAGATTTAGTCGAGTTATTTAAGGTATTATGTCGGCGTTTGTCATTTATTTCCACTATCATTGCTTCATGCACACATTCAGACAAGCACACACACTGTGACACACACACACACATGCACATGTATATAGGCCTATATATATTATATGATTGCATGTAGGCTATTTACGTTGTACGTATGTCTTACTTCGGTATGTTCAAATGCATTTATATATGTTTATACGTATATACGTATATATGACCTACATAATAATAATAATGAAGAATATGAGATCAACGTGCCAGACGTCAATCGAAAGCACACATATGTATGTATTATGTATTCTTTATTTATGTATGTAAGTATTTATGTTCGTACGTATGTATTTATGTGTGCATGGTTGCATGCATGGACGTATATAATTATGCATGCGTCCTTGTGTAAATTAATTCTCTGGTTATTTTGTAGATCGGCTTTCAGTAATTTCACGAAAGCTCTTCTGACAGATCTAAAAGGTGTGAATGAATGGAGTTCGAAAATGCATCGTGAATTATCTCTGCTGGATAGTGCGCAATTTCAGAGTCAGATTGTTCCAAAAAGAGAGCCCTGTACAAGGCTGTAGGCCTACAGCAGAAAGTACTACGTATTCGCTAATGGAGCGCAGGACGAGCTAGACCCGCGATGTTACAAAGCGTAATAGTTGGCTGAAGATAGGAACACAGAGCTCACTATAGACATTAGGGTAGAGTGAAAAAGCAAAAATTCTAGAACCTTAACGTAATAGTGATAATTCGTTGCCTTTTGGTGTAGTTAGTTATCATGCCAAATATTTCTTTAAAATTCGTTCTCTAAGATTTGCCCCAACGCGTTTTAAAATTTTACAATTTAAAAAATGGTCGAATTTACAAAAATTTAAATAATTTTAAAATGTAATACGCTAATTATAATAATAACAGGCAATCTAAGGGATTGCAAAAATAGCCAAATCGTATTTGAAGCCCCAGTCGAGGAAAAGCTCTGCACTGCCGTAAAGAGACGTTTTATAAACACTCGACAGTATGCCTTATTAAGTCGTTAAGGCTTTTGTGAACCACAGTCAACTTTAACGTCGCGAAATGTCCTACTGACTGCTTACCGATATTTTGTGCGGCGATAAAACCTATTCATTCAATGTGCGTAGACAATTTCTATAGTCGTTATTTATTTTTCCGTTTCTATGATGAATCAGGAATGAATGAAGACCAGTGACTTGATTACGAGACTCCGTAAGTCATAGGCCTATCCTCCAGGGCGACATTTGACTACCTCCTGGATCCGTCCTTTTGAGGTGTTCTTACTTGTTGCTTTGTTTTGTTGAACTCTTGCACCATATAATGTAATGGATTTGCAATCATGTATAGGTTACGCGCCCTCTATCGGCTGCAGACAAACTAGTTTGTCGTCTTATCTGGATGTGGTCTGCATCGTGAAAATGTCGAAACCTTCAGTGTCAGAATAGACTTATTGAAACGATACATACTAAATTCCAATGCAGCTGGGGCTACGCCTAGAACACTGTTGTGGAGCATATTACTATTTCAAAACTCAATAATCGCTTGAATTTGTGCATAGGATATTGGCAAGTGTAGATAAGTCGGGCAAATCGAGCGAACTGAGTCATCTCTGATGATTGCCGGCCTTTGGCCACCTGGCGTCCATTTCAGCTATAGATCATTGCTTGATCTGTAAAGTACAACTCAGAGTTTTTCACGCTTCAGAAATGAATCAGTTCATCGGAATTGCAATAAATCTTAGCGTCTAATTCACATACAACCTTTCAAATAAATTGTCCGAAATGTTAATTCTGCTCCATCAAGCGTTAACTGCTCAAATAACGTGCCAACTGCAAATCACGTGAACAATATAGCCTATCTGCAATCAAACCTTTCTTCTTTATTGATCATAGATGGGGTTGTGCGAATTGGACAAACTGCAATCGATAGTTTGACACGATAGGTCGAGTAATTTTAAGTGTATGGCGGCATTTATCGTTTGAGGCGTCGCTTCTCGTATCGTATATCGAACCATTTACACTGGCCACAGGTAATCAAAGCCTTTCTAAGGGGTTGCAAAAGTGGTCAAATCATATGTGAAGCCCTGGCGACGAGACGTTCAAAACTATCTAAACAAAACGCTTTATAAACCCTCGACAGCATACTTCGAAGACCATCGAGACCTTTTAGAAGCTTGTAGGGCTCGCAGGATTGTCCGTCTATGGTTTAAGAAGCACCAGCGTATCCGCGCTGAGAGGGTGATGAGGCGCTACAGCGATCCCACCCCCTCCTAGTTGAGAGTACTGGTCTGGATAATGAATGGATAATGAAATACTTACAAACATATATACACATTGGCATACACACATACTCACTTACTCAAATACTTGCATACTTCTTTACTTACATAAATGCTTACACAATTACGTAGCCTACATACATAATTCAATCAATCAGTTTATTGTTCCTACAACAGAATATATCACAAATCAGTAATTCCATGTCCACCAATGACATTGACAATCGTCCGGACTTTGCTCAGATAAAACCCATTAACACTCGAGCCTGAGTACTACGAAGGTGAGATCCCAGTCGACCTACTCACTATGGGCAATAGGATGCCTCCCCCCCCAATAACAGCTGGAAATGCATGGCTCCACAACGCTGCCCTCATTACACATGAAAACATGAGCTTGTATGCAACATTTTTGACATATTCGACTATAACATTTTTTAGAGGGCGCCCCTTTTTTTTCGTACTTTCGCAAACCGCGATGGTATGAACCTGTCAAGAAAACAAATATAATTTTGAACTAAGCTTATTTCAGTTGTGAAGTCACAACTAAAAGAAGCATAACCCCTATGTATGGGATACTATATAAGATTAGATTTCAATGGGAGAGTTCAACAATGTTTAACAAAAACTTACAAAGTATTATAAATACATGCAACAAACGGCCTAATCATTATATTATACTGCAGTGTTACTGCTTAATAAGAGTGAAGTAAATGCAATCAATTTTTAGCCTAATGCAACATAGTATTGGATAATTAATTAAGGTAGTTATCCAGTCTGCATAATTCACCGTAACTGAATGCATCTATCAATGGTCGCCTCAAGTGATGCTGTATTCATAGCCATAGTAAAAGTAAAAGTCATGGTCATAGTCAAAGTCATAGTCAAAGTCGTAGTCATATTCAAATTCAGAGCCGTAGTCGTATATTGAAAAACAATAAAGCAGAAGGGGCAGATAACATCCCAGCCGAAATCCTAAAAAATCTAGGCGAAAAAGCAACAGGAGAATTAATAAGATTATGCCAAGACATATATAACACTGGGAAGTGGCCCGAGGACTTTTTAAAAACCATCATGATACCCATAAAAAAGAAGAACAACGCAACAGCTTGTAAGGATTACAGAACAATTAGCTTGCTGTCACACGCAGCCAAGATTATGCTGAAAATAATAACAAAAAGAATACAGGCAAAGGTAGATGCTGACAAAGGATTAGGAGAAGATCAATTTGGGTTCAGAAAGGGTCGGGGTACAAGAGACGCTATCGGATCATTGAGGGTTCTGGCAGAAAGAAGTTTAGAGTATGGACAAGAGGTTTACATCTGTTTTGTGGACTATGAAAAAGCGTTTGACAGGGTAGATTGGAGAAAACTGATGACTGCATTGAGACGAAGAGGAATCGACTGGAAAGACAGAAGGCTTATAGGAAACCTCTACATGAACCAGAAAGTAAAGATCAGAATAGACGGAGAATGTTCAGAGGAAGGAGAAATTGGAAGGGGAGTAAGACAAGGATGTCCTCTATCACCACTCCTCTTTAACATATATATAGAGGAACTAATACAGGAGGCAATGGAGGAGACAGACGAAGGAGTAAAAGTAGGAGGAAGACTTATAAAAGCCTTAAGATTTGCTGACGATCAAGCAATGTTGGCGACGACACAGGCAGGTCTACAGAAGATGATGGACAAACTAAATCTGACCTCAAAGACATACAACATGAAAATAAACATTGGAAAGACAAAGAGTATGAAGATAAGCCGAGAGGAGGGAGATGTAACAGAGAAAATAAAAATCAACGATGAGGAGGTGGAACAGGTTAAGAGCTTTTGTTACTTGGGAAGCATGATAACAACAGATGCAAGGAGCCACAACGATGTGAAACGAAGAATAACCCTGGGAAAAGATGCATTTATGAAAAGAGGAGAATTGTTGAGAGGAGGATTAAACAAAAGCCTAAAGAAAAGACTGGTCAAAACACTGGTATGGAGTGTGGCGCTGTATGGGTCAGAGACCTGGACCATCAGGAAAGAGGATATGAAGAAATTAGAGGCTTTTGAAATGTGGATTTGGAGAAGGATGGAGAAGGTGAGCTGGACGGAGACACATATCGAATGAGGAGGTCCTACAAATGGTTGATGAAAAGCGATCGCTAATAACAACAATAAGAGAAAGAAAGAAGAACTGGGTGGGGCACGTATTAAGAGGAGACTCCTCCTGAAAGAAATCATAGAAGGGAGAATGGAAGGGAAAAGAGGGGAGAGGAAGACCGAGGCAGATGATGCTGGGATGGATGACCGACGGATACAGCGAACTAAAGGAAAAAGCAAAGCACAGAGAAGAGTGGCGTCATTGGAAGTTGGAACCTGCCGAAGGGCAGAGAACTTAAAGAAAGAAGTCGTATAGTCATAGTCAAACTTATAGTCAAAGTCATAGTTATAGTCAGAGTCAGAGTCATAGTCATATTCAAAGTCATAGTTAAAGTCATAGTCAAAGTCATAATCATAGTCAACGTCAAAGTCATAGTCCGTCTCAGAAACCAGACAGAGAAGTCAAAAGAACCAGAAGTGAAGTTACGTAGGGTAAGCAATCAAAAACAGATGATCGAAGAAATGGGTTCGTGAATTCTAAGCTTCGGAGCAGCCGTCGGAAAAGTTCGGGAGCACAACACCGTCTTTTGGCAATTGGCACAGCAAAAGACAGGTACCCGTCACTGGCATGGCGGCTAACAAAGTTCAGTACAATACTTCACGAACTGTCGGGCAGATTTTAAACTGTATTCGTTGCTGGATGGGCGGCAACGATGTAGTGACTGCACAATTGTTCAGGCTCTCGACGATGCTAATTCAGCGACCATGACTTCAAGTTTGTACTGGAAAGGTTGAGCATTACGTGGCCAAGAAGTACGAGCTTCGTCTAAATGTCCAAGTGGTTGGGGCCATTCTCGGTGAAGAGACAAAACGACCTTTGGAGTCTCTATCGTTGTGATGGATGAATGGGAATGAGATGTCTCCATCAAGCCCTCTGCTTCTCCGTCGTACGAGAAATGTTGTCAATCTGAAACTGACAATTTCAGACAGACGTACACGAACAGCAAACACACAAAAGAAGACAGATTGACAAGCATACGCCTGACTGATGAGTGTGAAATCATGTTGGGTAGAAAGTAGAAACCCCATTTGTTATCTGCTGGAGCGGCACAAATGGGTTTCATTCTAGCTTGATGCTAAACACCAGATGTTTAGACCATTTCGAGTCCTTTCCGATTGGCTGCATGCGCCCGCAGGTATTGTATAAATTTGGGAACCCTGATCGAATATCTTGACCTGTTCAACAACTGCTGACTTCATTTGTCATAGCTGAGAAATCGCTTCTGGTTCCTGACTACTTGACAGCCGAACAATGCCAGTCATTCTCCTGCTGATTGCCCTTTTGGTAGCTGGACACATCGAGACAGGCGAAGGTATGCTTTTGATAATAAGTGAAAAGAAGAAGATGAAATGTTAAAGAAGATATAGTAAACAGGAAATAAGACGATGAAGTGAGAAGAAAATAGTTAAGAAAAGCATAAGAGAGAGGAGGTGAAATATGATTGATGCTGTTGTTGTTCTCGTCTGTCGTCCAAAAAATGATTTGATGACGAGAAACGTCTTCCAGTATCTTGATGTCGAGCGGGGCAAATGTCCACAGTGTTGTATCAATTACATTGTAAAGAGTCGATCGCAGGTATGTATTTGCAAACATTTAGCTAATAATGAAATCAATAAGAGGAAGCAGTAAATAACTAAGAAGAACGCGAGGAGTGCGAGGAGAAGAAGGTGGAAGTGGAAGAAGAAGAGGAAGAAGTAGAAACGGAGAAGGAGAAGAAGGGGAAAGGCAGAAGAGCAGTCGCTTAAGTCAACACTGAGAGGCAGGTATAGGTCGCATCGATATGTGAGACACGATGGCCCGAACTCTCTTTCGCTGTCTATTCTTCTCATTGACAGTGTGCATTCAGTGTTATCTTCAGCGCTAGTCAAGTTAATCTTCATTTCCTGACGGGAATCTAAATCGCGGCCATGGGTTCCAGTTCAGCAAGATACACATGCATGCTGCAGCAGACTATCGATCCCTCCCATAAATTGCATACTAATCTCAATCCTGCATAATTATTGAATTTTTTTAATAAAAGTATTCACATAATTATCATTTGGGATGCCGGTTGTTTGTAAGTAAGTATAGGCCTATTTTTTATTATTCGAGTTGCCTAACCGCACTCTAGTGCATATACATTAAATACGAAAAAAACACGATTGGGAAGCTGGCAGCCAACAACGATGCCCATCCCATACCAACTGTAGCCTAAGATGCTAAAGTCACCACGACGAAAGCATTCATCTCGGAGGAAACGCCGTGGTAGCCTACTGAAAGTCTTTAATGCACTTTCTGACACAAAGAGTCAAATTTACATTGTCAAGTGTGTATTTGACTTGTCATGCTGGTCGTGTATAGTGCGTAGTATGAATCTTTGAGAGATTAGCTTAAATCAATTACACATGATTTTAATACCTGAAATTTTACTTAACATGTCAAGTACAGTTTGAGAGTTTAAGAAAGAGCGTGCATGCATTTGACATTTCTGAGTATTTTAGGCGCTGGATATTTATAGCCATAGAAGAAGAAGGAGAATGAAAGTCCCTTTAGCGAGCCTTGAGGCAGCCATGGGTTATAAGAGTTAACGATCTATGCTTTCTAGAGATGAGCTCAAGTCAACCACACACGATTTTATTCCCACAATACTTGAAATTTTACTTAGCACTTAAGTACAGTTTGAGAGTGTGAGGAATTGTATGCATGCAGTTGACATTTCTGATTATTTCAGACCCTGCGGTATATACATAAATGGAATTTTTGACAGCGACGTAAATCAGAAATGCGCGTTGAAAATGTTTCATTGTGTCGCTCACTTAATTCATTTTATTTTTTTGTGCAGCAAAACTGGACGTTGTTTTTACCGTCGACAGTTCTACATCTATTTGTGGTCCCGAACCGTGCCCAAACTGGTATTGCATTATTCGGTTCATCCAGCGTATAGTCAGCAGCTGGGAAATTGGACCTAACAACACAAAAGTCGCTCTCGTTACCGTCGGTGATTTGCTTAAGTTGGAGTGGAACTTGAATGGGTAGGCTGAACATGACTGTTGATGTGTTTTGAACTCGAATTTAAGTGTGTGCATCCTGGAGGAAGGGTATATTCGCAACAGGGTGACTTGTCATGCCACATGCCATAGGTGATTGAGTAGTTCCGAAGTGGTTCGAATGAAATGTTCTAGAATGTTCGGGCACTCTTTTGTACGAGACTATTTAAGGGGAACACAAGAGACGTTTAGAGAGAGCTGAAGTAGTGTTAGAGTGAGTAAATAGTCAGTTTGGTTAATGAGCTGGTTGTATGCAATTATGCTGAAGAGGCGTCGGCTGGATGTTCTTCGGATACAGTAGCCTACGTGTAGAATATTCCGTGTTACAAGTGGTTTACTTTAAACTTTAAGTCGTGTTCATTCTTGACAGTTTGAAATGCGTACGCTTAAGTGAAAGCGACGCTTCAAACAACGGGACCTATCTAAATTGAGTGTAAACAGTATGGCCTGGAAATGCCGGCTGCTACCCTTCCTAAACCGAACCAGAGCCAACATGCAGCAATGCACAGACGCATCTTTGCCTGTATGTTTGCGTGTATGCATATATGTATATATGTATATATGTATATATTACTGCAGGTTGTCCAGAGACAATGTACTAGGAGACCGACTTTAGGATAAAATACGATGGTAACTTCTGAGCTATTACAGGCGAAACACAACTATAGAGATTATTAAGTAACAAGACCTTAACAATTGGTGACAACAAACGAGCAAAGAACCTCGGAAAGAAAAGCGCGTCTTCTGCAAAACTAAACTTAGTATATCCTAGCTGCAGGCCAAGGAGGAGCGACACAGCTTTGAGATCACCACAGCGGTTCCAACTGTGATACGCGTAACATATCTCTTTCCGCCCTCTCCGGTCTGCGGATCGACTTGATCTTCTATAGAGTTACCCGGACAAGGACTGCCACGGCCTAACACCGTGCCTTCTCCATCATGGGCCCTTCTATGTGAAATGACCTCCATCCCTCAATCCGTAATAAGATTTTAGTCGGGGTCCCACCCTCATCCCTTCGTTGCTTGAGGACTTTCTTATTTCCTCGGGCTGCCACGCTGAGAGTGCCTCTGAATAGCTAGTAGGCCTACTGTAAGACGCGCTTTATAAATTCTCAGATACGATACGATGTCAGTTTATGCAACTGCATGTGCTACAGGGACAGAAGGCCTCTGGTTGCCATTAATAATAGCATTGGTTTAAGGCTTGCTTTGCTAGAGTCGTAGACTAGTCTCCATTGATCAGTCACATGTTCATACCTCAGGTCATGCATGAGACCATCAGCATCAGCACCTAAAGTCCTAAACGAATACCACCTTCTGTTTGATATAAGGAACCAGAGTGGTAGGACGATTATTAAAAACACAATTTTTGTGTCTTTCTGTAGCGGACTCCATTACTTCAGTCTTGAACCGAACACTTTTTCTCTCTCCCATGATAATTGACAAAATCTATCACGAGATAATTCATATCTTTCTGAGTCAACAGGTCAGGTTCTTCTTCTTTGAGGCTCATACGACTCATCCAGATCAGCTGCAGAACCTAATTATAACTTTAAAACTGGACATGATAGACGAAAACGGATTTGGAGTGAGCATGACAAAGGTACATCTGATAGAATCCCAGAGACCTTATAACTTAAAAACGGGACGTAACAGACAAAAACGGTTTTCGGATTTGGAATCGGCATGCCAAATTTAGTTAGGTACACGTAAAAGAATCCCAGTAACAAAATGATTGTTGGCCAGTGTAATATATCCGGTTACTTAATTATTTTTTCAATTCTCGTATCACTGCATAATTATTACGGTCAATCTAATAATATCATTGAATCAGATACCATCAGTTCTTGGTATATAAATATGTGCATTTAATATAATATGTAAATATATGTAACTGTGTAGGTATGTATGCATGTATGCATGCATGTATGTAGCCTATGTATGTATGTATGTATGTATGTATGTATGTATGTATCTTGAAGGGGCGCTATATAAATGCTCTGAATGAATGAATGAATGAATGAATGTATGTATGTATGTATG
The DNA here is from genome assembly GCA_020284085.1 of Aporrectodea caliginosa. NCBI lineage: Eukaryota > Metazoa > Annelida > Clitellata > Crassiclitellata > Lumbricidae > Aporrectodea > Aporrectodea caliginosa. The sequence continues at coordinate 46,998 of JACEVL010001136.1, forward strand.
CATGCATGCATGTATGTATGTATGTATGTATGTATGTATGTATGTATGTATGTATGTATGTATGTATGTATGTATGTATGTATGTATGTATGTATGTATGTATGTATGTATGTATGTATGTATGTATGTGTATATGTATGTCTCTGCATACATGCGTGATGTGTTGCATTGGCTGCCTGTGTCTCAGCGGATCTCATATCGCATTGCTGCTCTGGTTTCTCGTTGTGTTCTTGGCTGCGCTCCATCTTACTTGCGTGATCTTTGCCGCCCAGTGTAAGATGTTCCAGCGCGTCGGGTGCTTGCTGCGCGACGAGGGGTGAGTTCCTTGTCCCACGGACTCGCTTGGCTATTAGGCAGCGCCGTGCTTTCTCGGTTGTTGGCCCTTCCATCTGGAATGACCTACCACTTAAGCTCCGTTTTTTTACTTGTAAGCCATCTGACAGGGTTCTACAAGTGCCTCAAGTCTTTTTCTTTAGTCGTGGCTGGGCCCGGAGCGCTCCTGAGTAGTTTCTTGAAGGGCGCTATATAAATGCTCTTGAATGAATGAATGAATGAATGTATGTATGTATGTATGCATGCATGCATGTATGTATGTATGTATGTATGTATGTATGTATGTATGTATGTATGTATGTATGTATGTATGTATGTATGTATGTATCTATGAATGTATGTATGTATGTATGTATGTATGTATGTATGTATGTATGTATGTATGTATGTATGTATGTATGTATGTATGTATGTATGTATCTATGAATGTATGTATGTATGTATGTATGTATGTATGTATGTATGTATGTATGTATATATGAATGTATGTATGATTGCATGTATGTATGTATGTCTGTGTGTCTGCATGTATGTATGTATGTATGTATGTATGTATTGTATGTATGTATGTATGTTTGTATGTATGCATGTATTTATGTATGTATGTATGTATGTATGTATGCATTGTATGTATGTATGTATGTTTGTATATATGCATGCAGTTATGTATGTATGTATGTATGCATGTATGTATGTACTGTATGTATGTGTGATGCATGTTTGCATACATGTAGGATTGTATGTATGTATTATGCATTATATCCAGTGCCCATATACGTCCGGCTTCAGTTGATCTTACTGTTTTCTTCATGGCCGTGTTTTCTGTAGATACCAAGAGAAGGAAGAGCTGTTGTCAGCCATTGGCAATGTTACATACACTGGGGGTGAGCTGCAACAGCAAGCAAATATCATGGCGATCCAGGTTGCTGGAATATTCAGCAAACCAAATGGTGACAGAACGGACGCCCCCAATTTAGCCGTGGCGGTCCACGATGGTTTTCAGAATTATAATCCTGCCCTTGCCACAGCTCTGGCCACAGCACTTCAGCACAAGGGGAGGGCGCTGTTCTTGGTGTGCATACTGACAGGATGCACCGAGGAATTTGCCCGAAGCATAGCTTCTCCCCCGAAAGAGGTGAGACGTGCAATGAATGTTTCCTTTCAATACTGGTGGTGTATGAAAGGGTAGAACACGGATAGCTCTGCTTACCCGCTGGTGTCTTGTACTTCGCTCTATTTTTGTCTATGAAATTTTTCTTTTATTAATTAAATATTTCTTACTATGCATTCATTGGCTCCCTGAGTGTGAGTGGTGAAAAAGATAATGAAGGAAGTAGAACGCAAGTCAAATGAAAAGAGCTTGAAAGAACTATGACGGTCGTCACATTTATTATGCGTAGTGAAGTGGCAAAGTAAAGTAATGCTTTGGGTGGTAAAATAACGGCGCTAAAGAAATCATTAGATTAGGCAAGACTTTACAAACGTCGTCACAAATATTGTTCTACTTGTAATGCATCTTCTGCGGTCTGCCCAGTATCCTATAAACGTAGGATCAGACATATTTGAGTTGATGCTGACAAAATGTGAATGAGAATCCGTTGGGTGAACTCCATGTGCGTGCATGGGTACCCATTTACCCAATGATGACTCTCCTGGTGTTCTGTGCCTTATTATTCTTGTTGATGAAATGTCTCTTCTCAACAACATTGAGCCTCATTCAGACTAGCGCAGAGAGAGTTTCTGTTTGCCAGACAGCTCTTGAATACAATTGCTCAGATGGGCTATATTGAAATCAAGCATTCGCACTATCGTTAGTGAACTGATTTTTCCTTCTTCGAATTTCTGCCAGGTCTTCACTAAAGTTAAAACTACACTTTATACCAGTGTGATTCTCGTTAACGATAACGATAACGAAAATGTTCGTTAAAGAAAAAAAAATGATTTCGTTAACGATAACTATAACTAAAAAATATCATTAACTATAACCATAACTATAACGAAAATAACAATAACGAAAATTCATATTTATTTTCGTTAATACAACAAATAAAAATAGTAAGTGCAGTATGGACGATTCGACATAAATGAGAACGAAAAAATTCGATATTTTTATTATGCAATTTGTCATTTACTTTGGAAACTCGTGTATTCTTGAAGCTGAATGCTTCAACGGCTTTCAAAGCTCTGAGCAAATTGTGAAACAGCGTGTTAATACGCACAATTTTGTTTATAGCCTTAATTATTGTAACTAAGTAGTAACTAAAATTAACTAAAATAAAAATCCATTAACTGTAACTATAACCATAACTAAAAAATTATGCTAACTATAACTATAACTATAACTACAATAAAAAAAACCATTAACTATAACTGTAACTATAACTAAAATAAAATCTGTAAGGAGAATCACACTGCTTTGTACGCATAAAATGAGCAGTGTGCGAAGGTTGATTCGTGGATTGATCTGGAATGTACTTTGTTTTGTAGGCGAACCATACGTATTTCCTTGTGCCCGATTACGAGTCGTTGGACGGGATAATAGACGTCCTGCTGGGCCAAATCAGCGCATATGAAAGTTAGACTGACACAAACGATTCAATACATTCTTATAGTTAATGTCGCAAAGGAATAACGACATTATTATTTGTAACAGTATTGTTATCGTAAACTTTACAGTTTAGAATTTTGGTTTCCAACTGTTTTTTTTATTGTATTGTAACGATTGTTAAGAATTAAATTCTTATACTCTCTTTTCTGGATCATTATACTTTCCTTTGAGGATCATTGTCTTCATCTCTCTCCCTTCTTAAAACCTATTTCCTCTCTCGGGGTTCTTGCACTGGGAGCGCTAATTAATGGCCACGGCTGTGAACGCCGCTATATAAATTACTAATCACATTGCATTACATTACATTAATTTACATTGATTTGCCTAACTCACATTGTTTACCATATAATTTTGTAGACACTCAACGTCAATTGGTGCAGCTTTTGCTTTAAAGTAGCAGGACACAGTCTTAAAGGATTTTGTTAAATTTATTACAATACAATAATTGCAATGTGCAATGCTACTGATTTATAGGCGGCTATTATAATTCAAGCTCAAGACTTTTTAGAACGGCAATCTGACATGTGCAATACATGCCACTATATATGACTCAGCTTGATTTCCGAATCCCGAAATGAACCCGGTTGAAAGCCAGAAAGCAGTCAGTCGATACAAAGTCAACAAGGAATGCGAGGTAGATGAGACGCCCTTAGAGTTGTGATCGAAGCGATAGTGACTTGATAAGAAACAAGGACACCAAATGTAAGACGATCCAAAGTTATTTTAAGGACAAAAGGTCAAGTTCAGAGAAAAATTTGACGAAATTGCCTTAACTCGGTAAACTGTTGCTCTATTTAAGTTATTCTTTTGCCTGTTTGCTCAGAACGATCAAACCTACATTCCAGAAGACAGAGTATAAAAAGCCTAACACAATCCAAGGTTATTTCAAGGTCAAAACGTCAAAATCAAGGAAATATGACCGTAAATCAGCCAAATGTTGTTTCGTTAAAGTGGTTCTGAGTTATGGGCATTTGACCTTGATTTTTAAGTTTTGACCGTTAAATTACCTTTTTTGTGTTAGTCTTCCAGTAGACAGAGTACTAAGCACAATGTTCTAAAGTGCAAAAAGTTAAGTTGACCGAACGTTTTGTAATATTTGGATGGCTTAATAGCAGATTGGGTGCGCATGAGTATCGGAATTGAGAATGAAGAGACACTACAACAAACAGTGCTAAGAGCAAAGTTGAGGTTCTTTGGTCATGTCATGCGATCAGATGGATTGGAAAAGGAAATGTTGTTAGCATATGGAGAGGGAAGGAGAAAACAAGGACGACCAAGGAAAAAGTGGATGGACGAGATACATGAAACAACTGGAATGAATTTGGCAGAACTGAGAGATGCGACGGCGGACAGAAGGAAATGGAGAGGCTTGATCATGATGGTCGCTAGAGTTCGAAGAACTGACAGCACAAGGTAACAAGGTAATAGCAGATCATGTAAGTCAGCGGATTAACAGATGATCCGAACAGAAAGCTTAATGTGCGACTCTCATATTCTGTTGCAGGAGGCGAGTGATCAAGAAAGGAGAATGAAGATACCTGTAGAATTTTCGATTCTGTCCAGCACAAGTGTATTCTTAGTTTGATTCGGCTTTTATCCATGGCTAGCAATAAATTAGACGTTTCTGTACTGACATCTCCTGTTTCGAAAAAAAATAATCTAGAATGCGAACCTTGCGATTATGGTCGTCATCAGAACGCATGCATGATCTTTATTAGGGTGTCCCAGAGAAACTTTTTGTCAAAAATCTTGGGTCTCACCAGCCAAAAAGTTTCCTTTGTAGATGGCAATGTTTGTGGAAAATGTTCACTTTTTTTGGATGCTATTTAGGGGTCCCCCAAAGGGTCCTAACTTTAGTCTTCATGTCTAGCGTAAAATGCTCGTTATTTGCACGTGTTTCAATCTAGAATATTGCAAGGCTGTTAGGGATGTCCGGAAAAATGATACATCGCAGAAACCAACCATTCCTTATTCCCCCATTATTCTATTCATATATTGTCTAGAAATATTTTTTACAAAATTTTAATATGTTATCCTGAGGTCCCACAAAGCACTCGAACATACCCTACTTAAACTCCCAGAACTCAACGCGCTCATGCTTGGGTCTTGGAATGTCGGTCCATTGTTGATTTACTCTTATTATCACACAAAAATAAAGACGAGTCCGATGTGGATGAACTTTTTATTATTTCTTTGCCTCAATGAGAGCTACATCCAGGAAAAAATAGGATTAAATTCAGGGTCATTCAAGGCCATTTCAAGGTCATAAAACGAAATCTATCAAAAACAAAGAAAAATCATCAGATCTCGGCCAATAATTGTTGAAATTGGTTAACTCTTTCCTGCGTTTCTCATCATGATAAGGGCTACCTGTGATAAGAAACAATGACACCAAATGTAAGACGATCCAAAGTTATTTTAAGGACAAAAAGGTCAAGTTCAGAGAAAAATTTGACGAAATTGCCTTAACTCGGTAAACTGTTGCTCTATTTAAGTTATTCGTTTGCCTGTTTGCTCAGAACGATCAAACCTACATTCCAGAAGACAGAGTACAAAAAGCCTAACACAATCCAAGGTTATTTCAAGGTCAAAACGTCAAAATCAAGGAAATATGACCGTAGATCAGCCAAATGTTGTTTCGTTAAAGTGGTTCTGAGTTATGGGCATTTGACCTTGATTTTTAAGTTTTGACCGTTAAATTACCTTTTTTGTGTTAGTCTTCCAGTAGACAGAGTACTAAAAGACTAATACAATCCAAGGTCATTTAAAAGTCAAAACTTAAAAATCAAGGTGAAATGCCCATAACTCAGAACCACTTTAACGAAACAACATTTGGCTGATCTAAGATTATATTTATTTGATTTAAATAGAGCAACATTTTACCGAGATGAGGACCGAGCAACTGAGTGATGTACGTATTGTATGTATGTATGTATGAGATGGAAATATTTAGCTGGCGGAACTAGCTCATTAACAGAAGAAGAGGAAAAGGTTGGTGATAATGATCACGATTTAATTATTACAGATTATAAAAGAACAGACATACAAACAAAGAACAACGAACTATACAAAACCAAGAATGTTGATGATGTGCAAACGATGATGATTACGAAGACCATTTGCATGCGTCCGGAATCTAAGCTCCCTAGATTCCGATTTATGTAGCGTCACTAGCGGAGTTGTGCAATGAGTGCTGTTTAGTGCATAACATTCAGTTTGTGCCCAATAGAGTCATTTGCAGTAGAGGCCTACGATTGAAGGCGTTGGAATTAGTAGTTAAACGATTTCTGTAACAACGCTAGCAAAGGACTAACTGATAAGATAGGATGAGATAACGTCATATGATGAGGTGAGATTAGGTTAGGTTAGCCAGGAAATGCGACTGAATAGTTTTATGTAGCTGAAATTGATACACTTTAGCAGATCTGCGATTCATTGTTTTAATTTGATTGGTAACTCTTGCTGTCGATCAACTCCTAATTATCTTTTTCTGATCGTTTCAACCTGTTACGAAGGTCTACCACACTATAATATCCCGAATATGCTAAGGATCAATCATGATGTTTTCTTCCATGTCATAGGCTTCATGGATAATATCCAATAAAATTATTGCTATCCCATCCTAAATGGCATTAAGATGTTTGATCATTTCATCCTGTATTGCAGAAATACCCAAATATCACATCTGGAATCAGCACAAGAGTAAACGGTATGATTTATTTTCTGCCATGGAGCTCAAAATTGATTTCATACATTGATTTTTATCGTAAAATGCTTGTATTTTATATATCTAATCAGGGCTTGTGTAAACAAAACACTTTGCTGTAAGTAAATATAATTTAAAAAGAAAGAAGTCGAGCATAGGTAAACTTTCGAAATAATGTTGAAGAACTATATGACGTTCTTAAGGCTCAAATTTCTGCACACCAAGAATTCTACACCAAAACGAAACCGATAATTAATTCTGGTGATGACCATATTATCGCGGTTTTTACATGCTAGATGAGTATCTACGCAAAAGCATTTGTCATTATAGAAATTCAATGCTTCTTCAAGCTGGCCAATGCAAAAGTTCATATAAAGGAAGATTATATATGTCGACGAGAATCGATGTTTCTGCAAACATCTTCAGTGTCTAAGCTTGGTCGCCTGTCATCTGCAACAGAATAAAACAGTCCTTCACAAATCAAGTTTTATTCTAGAGATCGCTGAACTGAACCAGACGACCTGGTATTCAGCCATCAAACTATTATAAAGACTTTGGCGTCGCTGAACTGCATTGTGCTTGCGAGTGTCGCATCCACAGCACCAAGTTGACATCGTCTACATCACGATTCTCAGACCGGTTTTCCAGATCAAATTACCCTTCTCGTTTGCTTAATACGGGGCTAATTCTCGATTTTTACCAATTACACAAGCGATCTGTACCGTATCTTGTTTTTTTTTAGAAAAAAGGATGGTTTAGCAAAGCCATAATTATGGTAAACATGGCAAAATTATTTTAAGACTCTGGAAAATAAATTTAGTAACGTCAATTTGTGATTGTGCGATGTTGATTTTAGGCAGTATATAGCTAAAGTTAAGTGGAAAGTTAGTGAAAACCATGGCAAACAATGCAAATTCGTCTATAAAAAATTGAAATCCACATTGTCTTTGACTTATCCATTTCTATACATAGAGTTTATCGCTAGCACGGTGACTGGTTTGTTCTTCAGCTAGTATTTCCACAGTGCAGTACACAAAACTACACAAGTTTCGCTACCATCGGTCGATCTTCCTGGAATAGGTTGCCTAGGATTCTACAACATGAACTACTTGGTCTTTAATCGCCTGAGACCAATTTGTTCGATCCTGGTTTTCCGTGGTACTGCCACTGTTGAGAATCTCCCGAAGACGAGGCGCTAAATAAATCTGTGATTGCCATAACAGATGCGATACAATACAAAAAGATCCTACCGGACATATATTGAAAAGTATACGATTGCAAATCGATTACAAAATGATAATATTGCATTTCCTATCCGAAATAGAGCTTCACTTTAAATGACTGCTCAATAGAACAGCCTAACGATTGCATGAAACGTTTGTTTCAGTGTCACCTTAACTGGCACAGATTTGCTTCATCAGAGGTTCTCTGACATCGTCGATCAAAAGGTGATTTTCCGCATGGAAGTAAGTCACACTATCCTACAGCAGACAAAGCATTCAGGTTTAAATCCAGGAATGATGAATCATCAATTTTATCTTACACATTGTTTAATATGCATAAAAAGTGTAGGATTATTTAGAAATCGTATGGAGAAGTTGGCAGAAATCAGATGAAAGATAAATCACTAGAGATGGGATTCTGAAAAATAATAGTATATTGTAATAGGAAAAAATAAGGCATGATATTGATATACGTAACCAATAAACGTAAGGCGTCTAAACATAATTTTAAACTCTCATTAAGGTAATGTCACAGTCGAAAACTCTTAGAAACAAACATAACAACGCTAAGGTTAGGTTCAGGTCATGCAGCAAAATATGTACCGTTAGTACAATGTAGGTGGAGTAAGGAGATGGTGGTTCCTGCCATCATTATCATAATCAGTTCCTGGCGCCAGCGCTGGTTAGGAAGAAAAGATCTCCACTGTCCTCGGTCACCCGTCAAGTCCAGTGCTCCCCTCAATGTTAGTCCAAGTGATGTTATGTCTTTTTAATGTTGTCTGTCTTGGTCTGCCTTACATATAAGACCCATATTCCCGCATGGGACCCATATTTATATAAATTTTGCGAAACTTTGTCATAAGGCCTCATTGTCCTTAGAGCTGCACTCAGCGTCAATCTTGCGTCCCTCTGTAAGTCGTCGACGCACCGTTATCTGTCCTGACCCTTAACCTTCAGGACGCACGAGATCGGTTATTTGTCAGTCCGATCGACTAAAAACAAACTCCAAAGTGCACATTCCACCTAACTATGTCGACGATTGAACTAAAACGTTTCAGTGAGATTATCATGACTGTCAAAACCAATGTCCTTGTGTGCTTTTATGAACTTCGTCATCGAAAGCTCCACTAAATCCATTTCTGCATAGTCCTTTCAGTCGTGTTCCCTGACTGGGTCATCGGTCTTGTGAGAATCACTGAGAGGCGACACGCCGACACCACACTGTACTTCGCCAGTCAGGGAAATAGGAGCACTCTGATCCCTAGGCCTACTCCAAGAAGTGATAAACATATAATTTATATACCTTTAAATTGCACATGTAAACAGGAGCGTAGCCAGGAGACAATTTGGGGTCGGGTTTAGTTTTCGAAGATTTGCCATTGGACATGGGCGTATTTTTCTACATTTTTAGTTTTAATAAAAGTAATGCATTTATTTGGGGCGGGGGTTTGAACACGTAAATGCCCTCACTACACTCATGGATGTAGGTAAGCCCACCGCATCAATTAAAATCCTACAAGCATCGATTCCGATGTTCACTGGCTACTGAGTATCTCTCGTCAGTAACATCAACGTCTACATTTAGTGAATAGAATATGCTGAATCAAGAGTACAATCGAACTCCGCCACTGTTCGCTTTCTGACAGTGCCAGTCCCAAGCCTGTTAGATAAAGGAGGAGGGCGACGCTAATGGTCTTTTGTTACCACACAGCTAGTCGTTAAAAAGGAAATATGCTGACACAAGAGCACAATCACTACAATAAATGGCTCAACCTCGCAACACTTGTTAGGCGCTTATTTTATAATCAGAAAAGTTACAATGAGTGAGCAATAAATCGTTAAAATGTTTCCTTTCAATAGCAGAACATTAATAGATTGATCTCACCTGCTTTGGAGGCGAAGCTATACTTTGCGCTAAGATTTCGGGGCATTGCTTCGTTACACAGACCATGTACATTTTAATGCCAGCCATCTGAATTGCATTGGAAGCATCGGCGGCAAGCTCAGGATCAATATTCTTAATGCCATCCGAGATAACTATTGCTACTTTGGGGACGCCCAATCTTTCCCCATGTTTTGCGTTGAAGACATCTTGGGTGATGATTTTGCTGTCGCCAGCCGCTGACTCCCACTCACCACCAGTGTATGGGACTTTGTCAATGTCTGACAACAGCGGACTTTTCTCTGTGTGGCTAGAGAAAACACAAAACATTAATATGAAAATATTAGAGACTATGATATAGCGCTATACAAGAACAAGTAAACCACAATGTAGCCAGGTAGGTATGTATGCCTACTGCGCTTTGAACATGGTTTCCTTAGCGATTTAAACAGATGCTTCTTATTAAATAATATAACAGAGACGAAAACACTGGACAGCACATTGAGCCTACTTCTAGACAGACATGCATGCACACATACTTGCGAACGGAATACTCTAGCGATATGAAAAATTTTGATCGAAAGTTTTACGGTGAATTTCTAGGTCAACGCAACTATTTTCAGCCCAAAATGTCGTTTAAATTCCGAGAAATGGACATTTTCATTTCAGATAATAGTGACTAGTGACTACCGTTTGCAAAATTACGCCGCCATGTCTGTTGTTTCTTGACGTCATACGAAGGCGGGGCAAAATATTCAAATTATGCGGATTACAAATTAGTGGAAGACCAGAAAAATTACGTGTCGCGAATTGAACACTATCGATATGAAATGTTCAGGTGACACATTTTGAAATTAAAACCTTTTAAGCCCGTCGACTCAGCAGATGGCGCCACTTGGCAAAGCTCCGTGGCTATTCTGCCCATGCGTAACCGGATACGAAAGTCTAGTACATAAATACCTACATATACAGACATATACAAATCTTATCAAATAATATATTAACTGAGACGAAAAGCTGAACATCACAATTACTTCTAGACAAACATTCGCGCCCGCCCCCATGCTGGCGATACATTCATTGCGATTATAGCCTATGTGGGGAAGCGGGTTTGGAGGGAAACTGTTCCTGATAGGCGACCACCGAAGGGTTTGTCAAACCAGATCTACCTTGAGGGGCTACTTGCCTATCACCCGCTGGAGGATAATCAGTTGCATAATTAATTCTAGCCTTTACCGCAAGACGTGAACTTCGTCTGGGTAGCGCCATCGAAGATACCTTATCATTGATAGTTTCATATTCATTTACAAAGTCCTCAGGACATAAAGACCGGCAAAATATGTTCGCGCCTTCCTTTGGGATCGCAGCGCCCTCTGGATACAGAACATAGTTACGTTACCGCCAAACCTTCTTCATCGTCAGAAAGCATGGGGTGACTTGGCGCCAACCTGTGGTGGTTTCCCGCCAAAAGAGAAGGTGACTCATCCAAGCGTTCACCTATTCCCGCCAAACCTGGCAATGTTCCCGCCAATTGGACTTCGCACTCTGCATTGGGGCTGACTGGACAGCGTCCTGATTACGACGTTGTCCCCAGGCTCTGGGATGCGAACCCTAACCTTGCAACGAGTTGTGCAATTTTATCACCTCTGTAAGCTCTGAACTTTAACTAAAGAATCAAACAAACTCTGCAATGATTCCAACTCTGTGTACTCCACAGGTTTTTCTGCCATTATTAATTAAGTACAAGTTTACAAAGAATTATCATGAATTAATAAAGAAAATGAACAAGGTTACAATAAACTTCAATAGCGCCTTTCGCATTAATCAGACATCACCAATCTCCGCGGAAATCAGATATACAGTTTTCAGACGTTATGATTGTCCAACATAAATTCAGCTAATTCGATACAATTTCGATCTATTTTATCGCTAATCAACTACCGCTTACTATTAGACAAGTCAATCAAATAATCTACGCCTGATTTCCCACCTTAATCGTTGCAAACCGCAAGCGACGTCCAGAAGTCGAACCCCAAACAGGACAAAAGAAACCCATACAGGTCCGTCCGGTCCAACAGTCAGGCCCGCCAAGAAGTTTCTGCAGAACTGAAGAACCACACAGGTCCAACCAGCATCGGCATGGTACAGGAACCGCGACTCTAAGAGAAGGTCGAGTCTCCGAGCAGAAACCGAACCACACAGGTCCCACAGGCACGACAGCCAGGAAGCGAAGAAGGCCGAAGACCGCCAAGACGTCTTACTTATAGGCAAAAAGCGCGAGAAAATTCCGCGGGGTTTCCTACAATTGTAATCGCTGGTCTCCTGACAAAGACCGCTAGCAAGTGGCCTACGTGACTTGCATCACAAAATACTTCTTACGCCGCGCTGCATGCAGCGCTGGCAGGAAAAGAGGCGATACGATAACGGGCAATTGCCAGCAAAACATTCACGCTCAGCATACATGCATAATACATTCATTCGCAAAATACGTGTCCATATGCATATGCAGCAATTGTAGTTCGTATCCATACAAACATACTTCTGACTTGTATACACATAACGACGACAATTTGTAATACATCGTACATACAAGTTACTTCTTACATACACACATGTCAAATGCACTGACCATGCCACATACGGCATTATATACATACATACATACATACAACATTGTACGTTTAAATACGATACAAAGTAAGTAAGTAAGTAAGTAAGTAAGTAAGAACATTCTTTATTGAGTCTTGTCTTGATCGTAGTACTAGCAAACTGCAGCCCGACTCATGGCCAAATGCAGAAATATGACGAATGTCACCAGTTATATGTTGGAGGTTCTGCATTGTCTTCCTGTCTGACAGCGCATCGATTATAGAGTTGTCTCTCTGGTCTGGCGATGCCAACTTGGCCTTGCACCAGCCTACCTAATAGACCTCTGTCAGCCGGTATCGGGGGCTCAGGGTAGTCGCGCCCTTCGCTCTGCTGACTGCTGAGAGGGGAATAGTGATCACTGATGGTCCCGTTTGCTCGTACAGCAGCTATGCAGAACCGCGCATTCTCTGTGGTAGGCGCCAGGTTTGGAATAACCTCCTTCGGGAGCTGCGCCTGTTTCGTAGATCATGTACTAATACTTTTTATGGCCATTTACATTTATGCACATATTATACATAAATAGATAGATATACACATGGGATTTAAATAGTATACCCTAAATATTGCTGACATTTCTTCTCTATTCAATGACAGAATTAAAAATCACAATAAAACTGTTCTACTCAGCCTACTTGTTCAAGCCCCACTCCACCCGAGCCTTATCAGTGAACTTGACAAATGCCACCCTCGAGTCGTCAGGTCCAATGTTCAGGCCTTCGACTATGTTTTTGCAGAACTGAAGAACGGATTCCCATTCTGGACACGATGCAGAATCACCGCAAATGGTCGAAGAACCGTCCACGATAAAAGCAAGGTCCAGCCTTCGTTTACAAACTGATGAAAGAAAACCAATCCACAACACATTGCAACGCGTTTACAAGATTAGCGTCGTTCTAGCAAAATTCTTCTTACTTGCTGCAGTAATTGTAATTGTAATGACGACAATTTCTAAAGCATCGTTAGTAGCAAGCTACTTCTCGGATTCTTTACACACACTGTCAGATGCGACTGACTGCTGCCATATACAGCTATTATAAAAAATGGTATATGGGAGATTGAGGTTTCAATACGATTCACAGTAAGTAAGAATATTCTTTATTGAGAAGTACTAGCAAACGCACAGCACTGTACATATCAAGATTAATACATTCAAACAAACAAACAAATTTATATATATATGCGAACAAAGAATTGTATGGAGAAGTTAATGTATATCAGAGGAACCTAGGGGAGGAAGAGTTAGGGCTACAGTCATAGAGGGAAAATGAAGCGCTTGATAATCTACTCTAGTACACATACATATAATTAGCAAGCAGTACTGCGAATCCTTCGGTTGGGGTTCAAAACTCTGTTGAGCCACGAAGATTTGTTACTTCACTTACGCCACTACTGGAGCGAATTCTGCTATAAATCAATATTAAACTGATCATACATGTACAGTTGTACACTGTCGGATCCTTCACGCTAAGACCTAGAAACTGAAATCGCTATCACTTTACACTCAAGGCTGACTCTTGAGGTTAGCTATAAGTGACATTTTTATTTTTGATTCTCATTTTCTCGCATTGTTATCAAAATGAATTCAAGTACTTACCTGCGGTTCCCTCGGCGTGACCAGCTGCCAAGAGAGCAAACAGCAGAAGAATTGTTGGCATTGTGTGGCTGTCCCGTATACAGTCAACAATTGCAGTTACAGATCTGTGAGTTCAAGCTCAAGCCAGCACAGTTGGTGCACACTTTAAATCATTCAGCCACGTCTTCCAAATATATGTTACTCAAATGCACGAGTTTAACCAATAGAAAAGAACCTGAAACAGCTGGTGTTCACATTTAAAGATTCAGCCACGTCTTAAAAATTTATGTAAGTCAAGTGCACGGGATTTATCCAATGGGAAAGAACTTGGAACAGCTGGTGCACACATTTAAAGATTCAGCCACGTCCTCAAAAATTTATGTTATACAAGTAAGAAGGAATAACCAATGGGAGAGATCTTGAAAATTTAATGGTCTAAACAGCCAGTGCAGTGCATCATTTTGAGATTAACCCCAGTTGACCCATTCCACCCGAATGTTATGTGCCTTAAAGGTGATTTTCACACGTTAATGATAGTTCCATGCAGCGCATACGCAATGCTTTGAATAACTTGTTGTTAGTTGTATAAATTTTTTTCGAGTCTTTTTGAGGTTCTCTGTCATTTTGCTAGTTCAAACATCCAATGGAGTCACTCCTCTCGATGCTTTCTCCTTCAGGTTGCTGTATCCATCCACCATCTTCCAGACCAATAGCATCCGTCGAGGTCTTCCATTCCATTCTTCATCCATACTAATTCTGAACGTAGTGACAGTCGATTACATTATTAAATTCAAGTTTTATAATGGTAAGTGCGTGATCAGTTGTTGCAGTTCTATAGAATACATCATTGTGCTAGAACCGAACCAACCGGTTTGGCGATTCTAGCGTTCTGGAGAAACATTCTGTCGTCCTGCTCCCGTATACGATGTTTTAAGCACATTGTGCTTTCTTATGCATTGGAATATCTTCCTTCCAACTCTAGAAATGTTAAATCATACCATTTCCGATTTAATGTGTTAGCGTGCTTAGTAAAGCCTTTGCGAGGTTCTGAAAATGGTTTGTAAATGGCTAGATCATTCGTGCAGGCCACATAATTATGCTCAGTATAATTGCAGTGGTTCGCGTGATGGACTATCAATCGTAAGATCGGGGTTCTAATTTCCGACAGGGCAGCAATTTGGTTCGAGATTTGTGTTTGCCCCAAAGCCAGCTATAATGAATTGGCTTTGGCTTTGGCTTTGCTGTCGGTGGAGGTTGAAACGGAGAGGGAGAGGACTGGCAACCCGCCTTCGTATGCCGAGGCTAAGAAAATGAATTCGCTAACAACTTCATAGCCACGGCTGCAACAGGGATAGCTTAAGGGACTGCTCAACTCTCTGTTACATGCATGCACGCATACATACATACCTACATACATGTACATACATACATGCACATCGGCACACATACACACATACACATATACAAATTACGCATACATGCGCGCAAATCCACATATATAGTCCCATATATATATATAATATATCTTTTCTTTAATTGAGCGCCTGACAAACGCACTGCGCTGTACATTTACATGTTATGCAATTGAAACAATCTTAACTTAACTACTAACAGAACAGACAGCTGTAATACACGGCGCTAATAGCAGCCTACAAAGCAAATCCGCCCTAACGGGTCTCGAACTCGGTACCTCTCGCACTCTTCGCCAGATGTTATCCAACGCGCCACCGGACCCCCCCATATATATACATTCATATATACATACACACATAACATGCATGCATATATGTATCCACATTATGTGTATATTTATTAACATTATATGCGTAGTTAAATAAACTTATATACAAACACAATCATAAATACACATTGCACTCGTTAAACGCATGAAGCAAGGGCAAGACGATAAAGTAGAAAAGGCGGTGCGTGTTGCCGTGATAACTCGACCTAAACAGTCAGAGGATCGATCACAATAACCATGATCACCTAATAGCCCATTCAAGATCGATAACGAGCAGACCTTCATACACACCACAGCTATAAATGCACATGTGTGGTTTGATTGATGGGATTTTACTCGAGCTGTTCCCGCTTGATTGAGCAGAACAGAAATTTTAAAAAAATGTGACACCGTGTGTATGAATCACTCGCTAGTCCATCCAGAGGCGGATCTACCATGAAACTAATGAAGCTTAAGCTTCAAGGCCCCAGGGCCTCAGCAGCCCACTGACAGTATTAAACTGATGATATTGCATTAGAAGATGATAGCGCCCACCAAATCAGTAAACGAATATTTCTAATCTATCTTTTCTAAAGAACAAAACAAACTCGGGCTACTGAAGAAAAGCGCTGACATTCTCATTGCGTATTGAAGAAGAACAAGAAGAACAAGAACAAGAAGAACAAGAACAGAAAGAACAAGAAGAAAGGAACAAAAAATAGAAGAACAAGAACATGGCTCAAGGCACCGGCTGATAGGACCATTTGAAGCTCTTTCCCATTGGTAAATCCTGCTGGCTTGAACAATATTGATTTTGAAGACGTGGCTGAAAATTTAAATGTATGCACAAGCTGTTTCAAGTTTTTTCACATAAATTTTGAAGACGTGCCCGAATTGTTAAACGTCTGCACTGACTGACCTGAATTATTGTTATTGCTGACTACGAGACAGTAGTACAATGCCAACCATTCTCCTGCTGATTGCTCTCTTGGATCACATCGAAGCGAAATCCGGGTGCATTTTAATTCATTTCTATAATTATTATGAGAAAGAAAGAGAGAAAAAACAAAAATAACGGTCAATAAGACAACTTCAAAAGGTGTGTGTGTGTGTATGAAGTCATAGCCACTTCGTTTCCTCTTCTTCTTTATCTTCTTCTTGTTCTTGTTCCTGTTCTTGTTCTTTTTCTTGTCCTTGTTCTTGTTCGTCTATTTCTATAACATACATTAGTTGCCTAACTGAAAGGTGATTCTCACTCGTTACAAAAGTGCTTTGAATCATGAGTACTTAGTCGTAATAATGCTTGCGAGTCTTTTGTTCAAGTTCTCTCCCATTTTGCTGGTTCAAACATCAAAATTAATGGAGCCACTCCTCCCGATGCCGATCTTTCTCCTTCAGGTTGCTGTATCCATCCACCATCCAAACCAGTAGCATCCGTCGAAGTCTTCAACTTCATTCTTTATATCCATATTAATTCTGAGCATAGTAGTTACCTGCGGATAGCAATTGATCAATTAAAGAATATTCTTATCTTATCGTATACTAATTCTGAGCATAATAGTTCCATCTAATGTACAGCCGGACTTAATTCTATGGTGTCACAATTGCAGGTGCGTGGCCAATTGTTGCGGTTTCAGAATAGGCCTACTTCAAAGGGCTTTGTGTTCTAAACTTCCCATCTGGAACCAAC
Organism: Aporrectodea caliginosa; assembly: GCA_020284085.1. Lineage (NCBI taxonomy): Eukaryota > Metazoa > Annelida > Clitellata > Crassiclitellata > Lumbricidae > Aporrectodea > Aporrectodea caliginosa. Next base: position 64,382 of record JACEVL010001136.1, read on the forward strand.
CTTGTGTTAACCAATGTCTTTTCAAGCTCAAAATGTCGAAAACAAGGGGAAACTGCTATAACTCAGAATCACCAAAATAAAGCATTAATTTTGGCTGAGCTACGGCCATTTTCTCCTGATTTTGACCTTTAAACCTTGAAATAATATTGTCTTAGATTTGTTGTCATACATTTAGGAATGATAGCGCTTATCGGCGCGACCAACTAGGTAAATGAACAATCAAAGTATAGCAATATTTAGATGAGCTATGGCAATTTCCCCAGATTTTCCCCTGAATTGACCATTTTGACCTGAAAATAACCATGGATCGTCTTACATTATTTTAGTATTCTTCTTTCATGCCACAGGTTATCAAGTCGAGAAATACCAGAATGAATTAGCCGATTTCAAGAATTATTCATTCTGATCTGGCCATTTTTCTTTGATTTTCTTACCTTGAATGATCCTGACTTTAGTGCCAATAGATTTCCCAGATGTAGGTGTAGCTCTCGTCGAGTCAAAGAAAAAAAACATCAAGAAAATCCCTTAGTTCAATTTTTAAAATAAAAGTGTACATTGCGGATGGGCCCAAGTTCCAAGACCCGAGCATTGCAGCCTACACTAGGCATACTAGTAATTTAAGGAGTCAATGGGTCAAACATACAAAGAGGAACACAAGCAGCAGCCTACAACATAGTCGGTAGAGCTTGCAAGAAACCGAAAAAACCAATAGATATCAGACGAAGTATTAGAACTCGTGGAAAAATCAGGACCATAGCCACACGAACGTGCTTACACTGTAGACAGGAAACCATTTATCTGGTTCACTAGATAAATCAGAAGGAAACTGTAACGAGACAGAATCAACTGTATGGAAAAACAAAGCAAAGAAGCCGAGTAAGATTTCAGGATAAACAGTATGCAAGAAGTATATAATAATATAAAAGTACTTAGTGAAAAAATTGAGCTCAAAGTTGTATCAATCAAAGGCGCAAATGATAAAATACTAGCAGACGATGTAAGTATCCAGAAACGATGGAATGAACAATTCAAACAACTACTAAATGTCGACACGCGTAATGACATTATGACCCTACGTTCTCACAGAGTTGTCCATAAACAAAACAGATGAACGGATGCCAAACTTCCTCTCCCTCTCCGCATAATCTCCCTCGCGTCGTCAATAAATACCTTAAATCTGCCGAGTCGCGTGACTAGCGTCTTCTTCAACTGCTGATCAACTGCACGTGGAAATCATCAGCCGATTAACCGTTCGGGTGCAGAAGACCTCCTTCTAACTCAGGCGGTTCAGAGAAAAACATTGCATATAAAAATAATAATAATAATAATATATATATATATATATATATATGTAATCGTGTTAGTGGGACAAAGGCACCTGACAAACAAGTAGAAATGCTAACATGAGAGATTTAAATTTAAAAAATAAAGTTTAGACAAGAAAATACTAAAACTTGTTAGAATTGATTAATAAATAATAATAATCTTCGTTAAATTTCAAACTGACACAACGCACTATGATTACAAATCAGTATGAACACAAGTTATTACAGGAGTCGAATTTAGCTGTAGGCTATACGGCAGCCATGCATCTCGCGAATGATAGGCTGAGTAGACCTTTGGGATGGTTGCCGGAAGCGGCCCCGCTTCCTACTGCTCTTCACGTAAGTTATTTTACCAATACTCTATGAAATAGTAAATAGTTTGATATCAAACTATGGAGATACAGTGAGAGTTGTCTTTGGAAGGGAGAATATATTATTGTGAGCGATAGCCATTGACCTATATTTCAGTTATTTTTTGTTTTGATGAAATTAGTGGGCTATACCCTTACACGATGCTCTGCATTAACTGTGCAATCCTTGTTGTCAACAAGCCCTGTTTGTCTGTAGACAAAGTAGGCCCAAGTTATTCTTCTGTCATGGATCTAGTAGGCTTCTTGGGGCTCTTCAAACGCCCAACCGCCAACAGACATTGCAATCGTTTGCGGGTCAACAATAAGAATAAGGCCGGAGCGCATTATGGTTTAGTAAACACTCGACTAGCGCTTAAATCTATGAATAAAACGTTTGCTGCAGGCCCAGATAAGCTCAAAACGCCAGAGACAAATAGCTAATTATAAAGAAAGTATGAACGCAGACAGAAACTCAAAGTTTTAAGCGTATCTAAATTGAATCTTTTTTCGGATTTGCGAGTAATTCAGATTCCACTTGCTAAATAAACTTTGTATTAGTCTATATTGTGTTGTATATTCGTTTATTGATCTGGCTGTCATCATGCAGCTAGTTACAAGATTCTTCTACAAGAGTCAATTAGAGTGAAACCAAATTAGGCTTAGATAGTCTTACTAGGTCAGGTGCTATGAATGATATTCTGCTTCATCTTGTGTTAATTGCTCGACTTACTGGCCAGCTGCAAGTAAAAAGTGAGTTGCATAAGCGTAACAGAGATTGCTTTTTCATTCATTCATTCATTCATTCATTCATTCATTCATTCATTCATTCATTCATAAATTTATATAGCGCCCCTTCCAGAGGACTACTCAGAGGCGCTCCCGACTCCAGCACGGCCATACTTTCTTTATAATTAGCTATTTGTCTCTGGCTTTTCCTCGCTTGGTCCAGTAATTTCAAGCAATATTATCTGCATTCGTTATTTGTTGTCTTGACCAAAGAGAAATACATTTTAAAACGTAACATTAACGTAACTGGTTCAAAAGTAGCAACACGCCTTCCTCAGAAACAAAGAAATACCTCGACTATTCGAGACAATATATATTATACGGAGTCACGCCGTAACGTGACTGTCGTTATTAGAAAAACAAAAGCCGTGTAGGAGTCAACATCAAAATGCAGTCTAACTTTAAATTGAAGCAGAGGCCCTTTATCCGCAGTCGAGATTTTCTGCCAAATATCCAGACGGCGTACAACGTATACAACTCAATTAACTTCTTTTTTACTGTATGCACGCTTGATGCAACCAGGGGCGGCGCTGGCCGGGAGGTCCAGGGGTCCGGACCCCCCCAGCTGTTGTTCAGACCATTTCTCCAATTCGTGTAAATCCGAATAGATTTTATTTTGGTGGGGGGGGTCTGGTTTCGCTGACAGCCTTGCAACTAATGTCATGACTTTGTAACTCTTTCCAATATATTAAATTAATAGATGCTATTGAAGTTGATAATCCTGAAACTCAGTTGAAGATTGAGTTAAGAGTAGATTTTGTTGTGCCTGTGCTTGATAAAATCATTGCTTCCCTGCAGTCCAGATTCAGTCCTGAATGTCTAATGATTGTTGAGCGCATTTCTTCCGTGATAACTCTTAATGACAAGTTTGACTATGCTGTCAAACAGTTATCTGCTCTTGCCAAATTAGATGGTGATCTATGTGTAGCAGAAGGTCGCCTGGCCCTGAGCAACGACGCTTACAAGTTGCCTGAAGATGTGGTTGCTAAGTTACAGCATATCGCTACTACCATGGTCTCTTTGAAACATTCCGTGGTGTACAAACACTTTTACAAATTGATTGTTTATCTACTTACCTTACCAGTCACATCAGCTACTTGCGAAAGATCTCACAGCAAGGTTGATTTAATCAAATCTGCTGTAAGAGCTTCCATGGGTTCTGAAAGACTTGAATATTTTGTACTTATTTCGTCTGAAAAAAATTCTTGACGCTCTTGATCCCCGCACGATAGTTGCTAAATTTGCCTTAAGCCCAAGAGGCTTGCCACTATAATAAGAGAGACAAAAACTTATAAGCAATAGTTAAATATCTTTTAAACTTGTCACGACACATATTGATGTTTGATGTTTTCTTCTGTTTCAATGTTTTAACTGGATGTTTACAAAATCAAATTAATTAAGATAAAATAGTAATTACATGTTTGCAAATTTTTTGACCAAGTCAACGTAACAACTAACAAATCAAGTTCATTTTAAGCTATAAATGTTTAGTTCAGAGTGGCTAAAATGAGCTCCATATGGCAACATTATACTCCAAAAGCGTCGGCGGTTGGGGCTCCGCCCCAGACCCCGCTGTGGGAAGCTTACGACGCTCCCGAGACCCCCCTAATCGTGGGCAGCTTCGCGCCTTCGGTGCTCGCAGTGCCTCGCACTCGGGCGCCTGCCACGCAGCTTGCAAGTTAATTTCATTTTCGTGGACCCCCCCACAACTAAAAACCCAGCGCCGCCCCTGGATGAAACGATGTAAGCAACCAACTCACCTACTAACCCAAGAAGCTAACATACCAACAAGAGACAGAAGATACACAATATAGGTGGAAAAAAGTTGTCCTCTCTATGGAATATCGATGGGATAATGTGACTTTGACCGAATTCGGTCGATGCAATGGCATCGTTCGAAGATTTAATTCGTGTAATGTCTGAGAGTGTCTTTATGGGGCTAGCTGCATGCCACAAAGAAATCTGCATTTCCGATAAATTAGAAGTAATTGTTCTGCAGTTTAAATGCATTATAGTCCATATTTTAATTTGAGATCATTATGTTTGAGCGTTCATGGGCGAATTATAGTAACGAATCTTGACGTGAAAATAACAATCTCTCATATGTAGACAATCTAAGGTGTCACAATTGCAGGTGCGTTGCCAATTGTTGCGGTTTCAGAATACTTCAAAGAGCGCTGTGTTCCAAACTTACCATCTGGAACCAACCGTGGGCTAACCCAAGTTCATTGCAAGGTCAAAATGTCGAGGTCAAGGGAAAACTGCCATAACTCAGAATAACCCAAATAAAACATCAATTTTGGCTGAGCTATGGCCATTTTTCTTGATTTTGACCTTTTGACCTTGAAATAACATTGGACTGTCTTAGATTTGTTGTCATACATTTAGGTAAGGTAGCCCTTATCGGCGCGACCAAACAGGTAAAATTGAACAATCAAAGTATAACAATATTTACCTGAACAATGACCATTTCCCCAGATTTTCCCCTGAAATTGACAATTTTGACCTGAAAATAACCATGAACCGTCTTACAATTAGTATTTTGCTTCTGTGCCACAGGTTGCCCTTAAAACACTAGATATTTTAGTGTCACAAAATTATCTATTCCCCATTGGTGACATTGTCTGACTTTTGATATTTTGTTTAGTGAGCGTTCTTATTCGTCCTTATTTATTTAGTTTGGCAGTGTTATTATAGAGTAGCCTATAGACATTATTCGGTTTATAGTTTCTTTGTGGGTAAACCTCTACGAAAACGATTTGAGAGTGGGTGCGTTAAGGCGTAACTCCGTGAGCAATGTGAGTCATAGCGAGATTGAACCCCTAGATCCAATATTGGTATTGCAATATTGTGAGCGATAGCCAATGACCTATATTTTAGTTGTTTTTGTTTTGTTTTGATGAACTTAGTGGGCTATACCCACTGCATTCAATGTGTAATCCTCGTTGTCAACAAGTACTGTATATCTGTAGACAAAGTAAGCCCTAGTTATTCTTCTCTCGTGGATCTAGAAGGCTTCTTGGGACCCTTCAAACGCCCAACCGCCAACAGACATTGAACACTCGACAAACGATTAAATTTATGAATAGAACGTTAGCAGGCCTAGATAAGTTCAAAATGTCAGAGACTAATAGCTAATTATAATAATAACTGCATTTCCGATTAAATGAGAAGTAACACTTCTGCAGTTTAAATGCATTATAGTCCATATTTTAATTTGAGATCATTATGTTTGAGCGTTCATGGGCGAATTATAGTAACGAATCTTGACGTGAAAATAACAATCTCTCATATGTAGACAATCACCGAAAATGTAGCTGGACAATATTCAAGCGTTTTGATTATAGCAAAACGATCCCATTGGACTTTCATGTATGCATAATTTATAAATGCACTATCAAAATGCAACGAACACCAAATTACGATGATGATGAACAAACGGTGACTTAAAAATTATTGATTTGATAGCAAGATAGCCTATATGTTGCAAAACAATAAATCCTGCATTCAACACAGAATCACCGCGATTGAGAACTGCGGTCGTCCTGCAATGTCTGAAATGTTGTGTGTGAGCATACACAGAGCTGTTATGCGGCTACAACCTTTAGTCAATTGCCCACTTGTGCAATCTTCAACAATTTTTCCCACCTAACATGAAGAACTTTAATGTCAATTGGACGAATACTGAACATCTGGGCCTATAACGAGTTCAAGTATTCGACTGCCATGAGTGGATCGATAGTCATTTGCTGTCAGTCGACTGGTCGGCCTCTCATATCCTTCACAGCTGTTTGTGTACAATGTTGGTATCTGAAATATCATCCACACAGAAATACGGCTTATATTGTGATGTGCGCTTGTACATAAACTTTACAACAGCGCCCTATGACCATTCACTCTCTTATAGTTTTAATGGTGCTACAGCTCGGCGTATAGCGCGAAAATGCGGGCTCAAACCTTCTCTGTGAATGTTAGACTGGATGTGTAGGGACCATCAGCTAGTCGTTCAGTCATATTCCTTAACATGGACTTGGAGCCTTGTATACTGGGGTACCATCAAACCCCGCAAACCCCCGACAATATATCATATATATATATATATATATATATAGATCGTGATAGTAGCGCATTAATTCGGCCTACTCAGTCCAAATCCCGATCGTTTTACTTACTCGTTACATCTGTCAATCTAATCTAATCGCATTAAGGATTTAGGCTCCTGTTGTCTTCATCTTAAACATTGAACAAGTGTAGAAAGCCTTGGAAAAATTTTTTATGTTGTTATTTTGTCGTTGTCGTCGTAGTTGTTGCAGTCGCTATGACAACGTTATTATTATCGTCGTCGTCGTCGTTGCTGTCTTTGCTGCTAACTGTTGGTAGTAACTTGCGGGTAAACCTCTACGAAAACGATTTGGGAGTGGCTACATTAAAGCGCTATGGCTCATATTGCTCCGTGAGCACTATGAGCCATAGCGAGATTGAACCTCTGTTGTTTCTATTGTGAGAGATAAGCATTGAGTATATTATAATTGTCTTTGTTTTGATGCACTAGTTGGCCTATAGGATACTTACACGATATGCTACATTAAATGTGCAATCTTCTTTGTCGATAAGTCATCTTTGTTTGAAGACAAAATAGTTGTTCTTATGACATATAGATTAATAATTGGCCACTTGGGCCAAAGTATACATACATTGAAACGGTGACCCTAAAATCGTACGCGGGGCAACAACCAGAATACCTATAGGCCTACTACTGGAGAGTGTAGGACTTCGTAAACACTCAACTAGAGCTTGAATTTATCTATCGGACGTTGGTAGGCCTAGATAAGTTCTAAACGCTAGCCAAAATATAGGTAATTACACTTTGAAGTGTTACACTGTGTAACAGTCTTCGACGTCCATTCTTGTTCGGTAAACAAAGAACGAAGGCAGGCAGCTTTAGGCGTGTATAACACGAATCTTTTTTTGGATTTGCGATCCGTCATAGCGAGAAATTCAGATGCCACGTCTTGACAAATAAATCTTTCGAAATATTATATTCTCCTCCATCCTGCGTTAATTCATCCACTGGTTGGCCAACTGCAAGTAACAAATGAGCCATACTGGTGTCACAGAGATTTCGTTTTATACAATAACAAAAGGCCACGCAGGAGTAGGCCTAAACATAAAAATCCGGTCTTACTTTAAATGAAGCACAATGCTTTTAATTTAGGTTTGTTATTTTCTGTTAAAAATCCAGACGATATACAGCGCATGCAACTAATTATGGATGCAATAAAAGTTGTCCCCTTTATCGAATATCGATAAAATAATGCGAATTTCACCTTATGCGATCGATCTATTTGCAACGTTCGATGATTTCATTCATGTAATGTAGCATATGTGTGCATCTATGCAAGTAAGTGTGTACGTTAGGCCTGAGTATGTATGTTATCTAAAATACTCTTGAAACGTATGATTTAGTTGGGTTAACGATGCCTATTGCGTAACCTTTTCCAGAAAGTACACATTGTCAGAGGGAGACTGTCCTTAAGAGAACAGTCCAACGCACGAGAAGGCACGCTGTGCTCGCATCATCCTATATGGGAACACGAGGTCTGCCTGCAAAGCGAAATAACGTCGAAACAGTGGCTGAAGACAAACGAACACAGAGCTCATTTAAGTAACTGAACGTCAACAAAATAGTCAAGCCTGTACCATAATAACATAATTATCTAATGTAATCTCGTACTCGACCGGTAGCCATTGAAGCATGTTTACAGCCACAAGTAGATACAAACATGAAAACATTGACGACTTTTCGAGCGGGAGCCTGGCAGTGCACAGTTTTGTATCATATCAAGACTGCGCAAGCACCGGCTGGTACGACAATTTGAGTTGTTTTCTTTTGATCAAACCGCTTACATGTATAAAACAAACTCTGGAGCTTATGCTGAGCGTCAGACGTGCACCAACTACTGAACTGAATTTCTGTTACCGGTACCGAAAGATAGCTAGTTAAATCCTGACTACTTTACAGCGAAACAATGCCAGCCATTCTCTGGTTTGTTGCTCTATTGGCATCTGGTCACATCGAGTCGATCGCAGGTATGTATTTATAAACATTTAGGCAATAATGAAATCGAATAAGAAGAAGCAGTAAATTATTAAGATCAAGAGGAGAAAACGGCGGAGGAAGAAGAAGTAGAACAAAGGAAATAGAATTAGGATGAGGAGAGAAAGGAGATGAAGGAGCAGAAGTGCAGTTACTTAAGTCGTCATCATGTTGAAGTGAGATCGACTTTTATTTTATAGAACAACCAACAAAAGACTGACAGGAAGTCAAATGAATGCAAAACAGAGGAACTATGCTGCCTTTAAGGGTCTTTGTTATAGCCCTGGCAAGAGAATTTTGCACCATTTGCAGTTTATGCGACTTCTAAGTAATAATAATATGTTAAAACACATCATGTCTGTGTACTTGTCGTGTGTGCGTCATATGACGCTGTTTCGCTCGCCTTCCGCACAGCGGACCAGCCACACACTTCGGCAAACGGTTATCGATCGCCGCGCAGAGGTGAGCAACCAGAGACGGCGCCCGCAAGCCGCGCAGCGGCGACGACCAAACACGGCCGATAAGGAGGGAAGACGGAGTGGAAGGTGGAGGTAGAGAGGAATTGAGAGGAGAGAAGGAGGGAGGGAAGAGAAGGACAGGGCAGTGAGTGAAGAGGGAATGGGAAGGGAACGGCTCAGGAGGCGAGGAGAAGGGGAGAATAAACGGCCTACCAGTGAAAGGGGAGGGAAGGGGAGGTGCGGAGAGGGAATGGGTTAGGACGGTTGGAGGGGAAGGGCATTGTTGTGGAAAAAGAGCGGGGACGAGAAGTGAAGTGGAGGGGAAGGTCCAGTGCGGAAGGGGAGTGGAAGTGGAGGAAAGGGAGGAGCGCTGATTGTAAGTGGACCGCCCGAGCTGGCTAAACTCATCGCCCTAGGACGGGCAAAAATCTAGCTGATGCAAATAAGAATTGAGTTACAGTTGCCAAACCTGCTGGAGACCAATGCATTGGTTAGTGAAATTAAATCAGTTTGAGACAAAAGATATCTGATTCTACCAATATTCCCTATGTGAAATTGATCTGATCTGTGCTATGTCCGAACAACGTTAGAAAATGGCATGGTAGAGGAAAAGACACCCAACCTGCATGCGCGGTTAACAGATAAGCCTCTCAGCTGAACAGACATAGGCTTCTGAAATTTGCGGAGTTGTTCACTTGTGCCTAGAATGAGAACTGCAGTTTCAGAAGGATTCAAAAGCAGTGTTTTACTGAACATCCAAGATTGGACATCGCCAAAACCGAAGCAATTGCGTAACCAACAACCCAATGAAAGAATTGTTGGGCTTCGTCAGCGTACAAGAGATAGTCGGGGCAACTATCGACAAGTAGGGAACCGAATGGAGTGGTATCTAATGTTGACAAGGGTGGCCCCGACTCAGATCATTGTGATACACCGCATTCGAAGGCTGATTATTTTGGCTGTTGATGTGTATGTTAACCTACTGTACCGTATTAGTAGCAGAATCTTGCTAGAACGACGTTAATGTTGCGTGCGAAGTAGACAATTTGTGTCGTTTATTTATTTCATTTTCAATTCTTTCAGCATCCTGTAAGGCAGAGCTCGACGTTTGTTACGTCGTCGACGGTTCTGAAAATGTATGTGAATCGTGTTGGGAATCCGTTCTTAACTTTACGCACAACGTAACCGAAAGCTGGAAAATTGGATCGAACGACACAAAAGTCGCTCTCATGACGTTTGGTGATGAGATTAGAGTGGAATGGACCTTAAACAAGTAGGTTGAACACGACACATGATGTTTTAAGTAGAGCTCTTCAACAATTAAAATTTTAATTTGCGATTAATCATTCGATTAAAACAAATAACTGCGAATAATCTTGCGATTAATCGCATCATGAGAAAAAACAATGCAAGGTTGTTGTTCATAAATATTATTAAATTCTAAATAGTATTTCTTATCCAAAGCGAACTTCGCATTTTCGAACAGTGTTTACCAAACAGGTTTACTGTTAAAAATGTGAAGTTGATTGAAAAAGGAAAAAACTTTTCGATGTTTTCAATTTGTCAATATTTTATGAACAGAAATGTAGATTTACCAGGCTCATGCACTTTTTGCAGTAGTCTACCTCACACATGGTAGTGATCGTTAAATTCCTATCCAAAACTGTGCTTGCCATTAAATATTTTAAACGGTTAATCATCCCGAAAACATAACGAGCTAATCTCGCGCGTTTACCGCGATTGATCAACAGCGTGGCTTTGTGTTCCTCAATAATAAAAACAGAAATTTAGAAAATATTCAGGTATAATTAGGCTACTACTTTATTACAATTCATGTATCTTTGTTTCCGTATATATGTTTGCATGTTTGTGAGCATGTCATAATATGAATATTGTTGCAGTTTTTCTAGAGATTTGTAGTAGAACATCAGCTTTAGGATAATAAAAAGTTTTAAACGTCTGGGCTATTTGCAAGCGGAACACAACTTAGAAGTATTAAGACGTCGACAAGAGGCAGCGATAAACATTCAGTGAAAGAAGCACATCTTTTACTAGTAACCATCAAAAAGAACGAACCGTCATCCATATAGAGAGACAAACGACCAATCGTGAGACTGACAGCAAACGAGCATTCTGTATGAATGTGTATACGTGTGTCTGATTTCAGTGTTTTCGTTGGAGTTAATGTACCATGCAGCCCAAGACGATCTCCTTCGGGCGGTTGGCCTGATCCCCTCTCACGTACTGTGGAGCCTGTTTCCGCCGGAAATGGCGAGACCCTAAGTTCTCCGGCATAGGCCTCACGACTTTGTACTGCCTCCAACAGATGACAAGAACTTTATACTGAGGGTCCTCTTTAGAAGCCTGACTAAAAACAAACCTAAACAATGAGTAAACGACAATAATTAAAAGCAGCAGAGAAACCATTGAACATTCAACCTAGTATAAACTCATCCTTCTGTCCTTCCTATTTGATTGTATGTATATGCCTCCCTATGACACTCCGCTCCCTTCCTAGAGCCCCTTCTCAGTCATTCCTCTCTCAACTTAAAATGTAACTGGGTTGCAAGTAATGAATGAATGAATATAAGTATGCATTGTGCCATGTAACGGGTTGCGGTCTGTCATCCCGGTTGATGATAAACGAATAGAGACCTATAGATGACATGCATTATGACCCAGTATCTATATAAATTGGGCGACATTTTATCTGACTATTTCATACATGGAGGTGTTTCTGTAGATACACAAAGAAACCGCTGTTGTCGGCTATTGACAATGTCACGTGTCCTGGGGGTGAATTGAACCAAACAGGTATCGTGAGAGATCTCCTCTCTAAAGTCTTCACCACAGCTGCTGGATCGAGATCCGGCGCACGAAAAGTAGCACTAATGATCACGAATGGTGCTCCGTTCATTAGCCTAAACGATGCTGAAGCTGCGTCTACTGTACTTCAGCGGAATAATGTTACAGTGCTCGTGGTTTGCTATCCGCCATGCACAGAGGAGTTCGCACGGCGCTTGTCTTCGCCCCCAAAAGAGGTGAGATATAATTTATGGTGTGAATATTACCTTTCAATACGGGCCACACTGAGTGGTGAATATATGGAATGAAATAACCCAAGAAGTAGAAATAATGTTAATTGAAATGCAAGGTCATGTTAAAGCAGCGGAATAAACTTTACGAAAATCCGTCTAAGTTATTTTTTTACTTGGAAGGTGTCTTCTTACCAGTGTGCTATAGGATCAAGTTAATTGATTTGGTCGAAGCAGGAAACGTATGAAAATATGTATTCGTATAATTATGACTACTTAATGACATGAGCCCAAATTTTTCAGTAGTTTTTTTCGGAAACTTTTGTAACCGTTGTCAAGGCCTGCATTTGAGTTGAAGACTTGCTAAACAGGGTTGCTATTTTAATAATCCGTTATCCAAATGTTTAACCCCTTACGCGACTGTTAAATCATATCACTGCAGACGCTTTGATCTACGCACTGGCAGGCAAAGAAGATAATAGTACTAATAATAATAATAATAATAATAATTGATAATAATAAGCCGGATAATAATAATAATCCACTAAACTGAGATAATTAACTGCTAACTTTTCCACTTCCAAGCACATTAAAATGCGACATGAAGACTAATGCGTGGATTAACCTGGAAAGTTGTGTTTTTTGTAGAGTCCCTCATCTTGGGAACAAACGAAACTTACTTCAGCTTGTTGCAATGGATGCAACTTTTGCTCGACGTTTTCAGTAAACAATCACGAGGATGGGCCGTTGCTGCAGCAGTATCGTCGGTTAGTGCTGCACTGCAGGAACCATACGACCAGGCCCGACTAAGAGCGGTGCAGTTCCCTCATGCCTCCGACTGGCAACATGCCCTCCCGTTGACCGCATGATCTGAGGATGAGCGACGAGGCCGTGAGAGTTGTGGCCGGTTTGCGCTTGGGCCTGGCCATTTGCGATTGTACGTGCGCATGCGGTGCTCCTGTATTGTCCTAGCTCACATTATCCTGCATGAGTTTGGAAACTTTCGACGTCAATTGATATATCTACCGCAGCCTAACAGATTGCAGGACAAAGCCGTCTCCTCACCAGATACGGGAGAAGTCCTGATTTTATGACTGTAATATAGTGTTCAATGTCATTCAATGACGCGACCCTTTGAAATGTTGTAAGAATCTGAGTATCAAAACTTCTATACGAAGCACGCTGTATACGCAGATGTACAATAATATACACAGTCGCTTTTTATGGCACAGTTTGCCCTTGCCGAAGTCTTTATCTCGAGAGCCGCCTGACGAAAATATCCGGAGACACCCGAGAGACAGGATTCATCCTCCAGCGCCTGTCGGTTACGGTCCAGCGTTTCAACGCGGTTGCCTTCCAGGGCACCATGTCGAGGTTGCCCGGCGCTGAGGAGCGACTACCTCAACAACACTAAGCCTTACCGTGTTTTAACAATGACAATAATAGTCGATAATAATAATAATAACCATAATAATAATAATAATTAATAATAATAATAATAATAATAATAATAATAATAATAATAATATCTTTTCTTTATTGAAGCGCGTGACAAACGCACTGCGCTGTACGTTTACATGTTATGCAATTGAAATACTCCCGGCGGTTCCGATGGCTTGATGAATAACAGGATATGCCACTGTCCACTAACTGAGATTTCTGCTAACTTCTCCACTGGAGTTAGAATTGCACTTCCATGATCATTAAAATGCGACATAAAGATTAATGCGTGGATTAACCTGGAAAGTTGTGTTTGTTGTAGAATAATGAAACATACTTCCTTGTGACTGATTGCCTTCTGCTCGACGGTTTCGTAGATATAGTGAGGAAGAAAATTTGTGGCAGTAAAGGTTAGGGTGAAGTAAGCGAACCATAAAATTATAACGTTTAGCTGATGTCGCATAGGAATTGCAACATTATTTTTTACAATCACAATCGTCACTTTTTTCCAATCGTAAGCTTTGCATTGCATTATATTGAATGTTTAGCATTAAATAACGCTGTATTGTGTAGCTCACATTATTTGCATAATTTTGTAAACTTTAGACTTCAGTTGATATAGATTTTGCCTAAAAAATTACAGGACACAGGATATGTTGGATTTTATTATAAATAAAAATAACGACCCTAATATACTGTTCAATGCCGTGTTCATTTTGAAGTATTATTAAAATCCAGCATTAAGATTTCTATAACGGTAATCTAATCACGTAGGCCTACAATCTTCATTCTAATGTGTCGTACCTCCACCAGGCAGAGCCGTGCTTTCTCAAATTGGCCCCTCGACCTGGAATGGCCTCCCTCTGACACTCCGCTCCCTTCCTAGAACCCCTTCTCAGTCATTCCTCTCTCAACTAAAAATGATCTTATTTGGCCGCGCTTGGGTTGGGAGCGCCTATTAGTTCCCTAGATTATATATAAATTCTAGTAATGAATGAATGAATGAATGAATATAATATCAGTCGCTTTGCAAACAATTTCTGATTGCCGAAGTCTTTAATCAGCCCGGTTGAAACCCAGTAAAACAGATAGTCAAGACAAGAGACATCAGGGAATGCGATGTCGATGAGACATCATAAACGGAGTTGACTCGATGATAATAATAATTATTATTGTTTGCACGATTGTCTAATAGTCTATTTGAATGACCGAAAAGTCGATCATCTGTTATCGCAAAGAGAATTATGAAGACTGTTGTATTTTGTTGCAGATGACAAGTGACCTCATGAACAGAATGAAGATTGTTGAAAACTGTTTGATTCTGGCCGACATAATAAGTTTAATCTTTCTATATTTTATCTGAGGCTTTTGAATGCTTTAGAATTCACTGACACTGTGTTTCTGTTGTAACATTTTCTTTTCTGAAGATGCTTATGTAGTATGTGAGGTACTGCAGTTTTTTTGTAAGGTTCAAAAGCGTTATATTAAATGTCTTGATTCATATAATATGATATCTTATGTGAACCTTGCAAGAAATATTCTGAAAATATTAATTTTTAATTACTTTGTTGTTTGAAAATTATATTTCTTGCATTCTTGCATCAGAGCGTTGTTCTTATTAATTAACCAGATACATTGTAAGAACGAAGACATAAGTTATCGTTCAGAGAAAAAATCTCCCGATTTCATTCATATTCCAGATGAGAAATTAAGACGGCTTAGGTCTCATAACAGATTAGAATGATTTCAGTTAGAGTTGAATGCGATGAGGTTAGCAGCTAAATTCAGGCATCTTTTATTGTGCTATACTCCTAAATAGCGGTGTAGGGTTTTTAAATATTATTTAGCCTTTATCACACTTAAATCACACATGATGAGTGAGATGACGCTCTCTGGACTTTCTCAAATTTTTTAACTGTCTTGCCATGGGCAAATATTGAGTGCGTACATAATAAAGGCAGTCTAAAACTTCTAGGATTGCCCTTTGTGAATAATGATATATTGTACTTTCATACAAGTGCAATCACTATAAACTTCATTTAGGTTAAACAAGTAGCGCCCCTCCAAAATATTGTATAGCACATTAGGTGATCTAGGCCGCTTAACAGAGTGATCAATATCTAAAGAGGGGAGAGATGGACGAATATACTCGATTGAGGGATTGAGTGTTTTCTTATTAATACTACCGGACAATACATTGTTGCGTGATTAGACAACCTAAAATTTCACAACTTTTCTAATTAGGATTTTCATGTGTGACATATTCCAGATGAGGCTATGTAGGTTAGGTCTACATAACAGGTTGGAATGACAGCAAAAGTTAGAGTTGAATGCGATGAGGTTAGTAAACTAGCACTCCGTGGCATTTTATGGCTAATTTTGTATAATAAAATATGAACCTCATACTTCATTTAATTTAATCTTATCATGTGCTTTATCTTGTTCTGTTCAAGCCTGTCCTCGCTTTGTCCGCATACTTGGCCAGATTTACTGAGTTCCCTGTCGCAGTGTTTCTTAACCAGTTTCGACCGAACCCCTGGGGTTCGGTGAGCCAGTGCCAGGGGTTCGGCAGAGGTCCTCTGAAATATATACATATTCAGGGTCAGTGAGTGTGAGTGAAAAATCATTTGCTATTTTATTTTTATTTTTCGACTTTTATTTAATCAGTTTTTGTTTGAAATAGATTGCCTACCAGGCCCTATCTTATGATTAACACCGCCAGCCATATTTCTGTGACGTAAGGTATTACCGATAAAATACTTAATTTTTCGTTGTTTTTCTGCAGAAATAGCATCGTGTGACGTACGCTAAAAGCAACTATTACCCTATTACCATTTTCTTATATATTTATGTATATACCACAGAGTATGTCGAGCAAAAAACGAAAATGGTCCGACGAATATTGTTCAAACTTGAGGGGTATATACCACAGAGTATGTCGAACAAAAACGAAAATGGTCCGACGAATATTGTTCAAACTTGAGGGGTATATACCACAGAGTATGTCGAACAAAAACGAAAATGGTCCGACGAATATTGTTCAAACTTGAGGGGTATATACCACAGAGTATGTCGAACAAAAACGAAAATGGTCCGACGAATATTGTTCAAACTTGAGGGGTATATACCACAGAGTATGTCGAACAAAAACGAAAATGGTCCGACGAATATTGTTCAAACTTGAGGGGTATATACCACAGAGTATGTCGAACAAAAACGAAAATGGTCCGACGAATATTGTTCAAACTTGAGGGGTATATACCACAGAGTATGTCGAAAAAAACGAAAATGGTCCGACGAATATTGTTCAAACTTGAGGGGTATATACCACAGAGTATGTCGAACAAAAACGAAAATGGTCCGACGAATATTGTTCAAACTTGAGGGGTATTGACATGTTTCACAGAGTATGTCGAACAAACAACGAAAATGGTCCGACGAATATTGTTCAAACTTGAGAGGTATATACTACAGAGCATGTCACGACAAAAAGCGAAAATGGTCCGCGTGAATATTATTTCAAACTTCTTTGATTATATACTACAGAGTATGTCGAACAGAAAACGAAAATGGTCCGACGAATATTGTTCAAACTTGAGGGGTATATACCACAGAGTATGTCGAACAAAAACGAAAATGGTCCGACGAATATTGTTCAAACTTGAGGGGTTCGGTGAGTGGTCATGGATTTCTCTTGGGGTTCGGCTCCCTTGCAAAGGTTAAGAACCACTGCTATAGCGCCTTCAGCGACTCTAAACAAATACTTCTCTGAGATGTCTCGCATATTTTCTCGCAACGCATTTTCCCATTTGTCAGACTAGACTGTCTCTTTCCATTTCGGTGTGTAAGTCCTCTGGTGTCACATAATACAATAATGCAATACAACTTACTGGACAATTTTTTTATTCGAAACTCTGCGTGCTACAGTTTTTGCCTACACGAGAACACACAGACAGGTTATTGTCTCTCTTGGAACGAGTAGAGACCCATTTCCCTAACATCACTCGCTGGTACCTCTGCTTAGCAGCTGGAAGGAGGCTTATTTTTCGGCAGTTACTGTTCTATAGTTGCCTCTGAAGATGAAGACTGGCTGTGTGCATCTTCTTTCGGGATACTTAATTGTGAAACATCTCTTCCCGTACAGTGGAACACACCACCGAATCATGATATCAAACCGTCTCTCCCTTAACGCCTATAAAACCCTGTTCATTGGTTTGGCACCTCCAACGGTTTCTGAAGATTGATTTTGTTCTCCTCTCGGAAATATTCGACCACTACTTCTTGTCTTCAACTATGTACGTGATCTAGGGCCCCTTCAAGGTTACGCTAGATAGCGCCAATGGCGTAACGAGGGGGGCAGAGAGGCGGCCGACCCCCGGGCGCAGGACAGGGGGCGCAAAATTAGGCTTCTGACAATTTGTGTGTGAAAGAAATCAGGCATGAATAGTTACTAAGTAACTATTATACATGAGTTTTGCACGGGGGCGCTGGACCGGGAGGCCAGTGGAGGGGGCGCAAAATGTGGGTTGTGACCAATTTGACAATGTTATTCTGGAAAAAAGGACTTACAAGTAGAGCGAAAAAAAAATTAAAAAAAGGACATTAGAAATTTTGGCGGAACTAAGAAAGAACATTTTCCGGAAATTCTTGCCCCCGGGCGCACGAACCCCTAGTTACGCCACTGGATAGCGCCCGTTCTTTTAAAGACCTTTTCTCTAACATTGCACGTTTTTTGTATTTTCATTTATGGCGTCCTCGGGACATTTAAAGTGCCACTCTGAAGCTAAGCGCAGGGCAGCAGCTTATTCACGAGCGTTGCTTCGTGTCAGAAGGGTAGCGCAGAGATGTTCAGTGTAGTCCAGTTGCCAGATAGACCAGTAATTATTTGGGTTAACATTAAGGACTGAAGGGCAGAATAGGCTGAATTCGCTCAGTTCAAAGTTACATTTAAGGTCATATGTAATATTGCTGTGTTAAAAGAATAGTATGTTTTCGGAAAGTTCAATCCAATAGGACAGGCAATAAACACTTTCAGGAACTCGTATCTGAGAGTTTTTTCTGCTAAGTGAACCCATTGTCCGTCCTTCGTCTCCTCCCCTCTTCCTCCCTCCTTCCCTCTCTATCTAATCCCTCCCAAACCCCACCCACCCACCCACCCACCCACCCTCTCTCTCTCTCTCTCTTTCTCTCTGACTGTTTGACTTTGTCTCACTGTCTCTGTTTCTATTTCTGTCTCTGTCTGTCTGTCTGTCTCTGTCTTTGTCTCTGTTTGTCTCTGTCTCTGTCTCTGTCTCTGTCTCTGTCTGTCTCTGTTCCTGTCTCTGTCTCTGTCTGTCTCTGTCTGTCTTTGTCTGTCTCTGTCTGTCTGTCTGTCTCTGTCTTTGTCTCTGTCTGTGTCTGTCTGTGTCATTGTGTCTGTGTCTGTGTCTCTCTCTCTCTCTCTCTCTCTCTCTCTCTCTCTCTCTCTCTCTCTCTATATATATATATATATATATATATATATATATATATATATATATATATATATATATATATACCTGTCAAATTTTATGAGAGGTGTGGTCTTCTACTTTAGTTATCCTTTGTGAAATATTTCATTTTGTATTTAAATGTTCAAGCAAACAAGCTAGGCCTATGCTATAATCAAATGCTCGAAGAAGTAATGTAGGCCTATATAATCGAATAAACAATTAAATAGAATAGTATGCAATTGAGTAATATATTATCATAGCCAATTTTCACTATTTCACTGGCTCACTATAATGAAATCAGAAGGAAACTGCAATGAGATCAAAACAATGGAGCAGCAATGCAACAAGCTGATGAAGCTTGCAAAATTATCAGAATCCAAAAATGCATACAACGAGATAAAACTACTTAATTTACTACTTGAGCTCAAAGTTGCATCAATCAAAGACGATGCCAGCATACAGAAACGGTGAAAGGAACACTTCAAACAACTACTTATCGACCCTAAGGATCTCAAAGAAATAAATGTAATAATAATTAAAATAATAACGATCAGTCGTGCCTAACTTCAGCGACTACGCTCTCCTTACAATCCGCCTCGCTCTCTGCCTTCTTCGGATAAGGATCTTTTGGTTGAGCCTCGATGCAGCACTGTCATGGGATCCCGCGAATGTCATTTCCTGCCCCTAAGGAATGGAACCGATTACCAATGTTCTCCTAAGTTCGAACTCTTTCGCTTCCTTTAGAAACGTGTATATAATTATAGGCCTTATTGGTAGGACTGCGCGCTTGGTAGGACTGCGGCGCTTGACGGTATCCATAATGAATCTCAGAAATGCAATTAACATAAAATATGGCGTTTGCCACTCTTCTACAACAGATGCCGCATAAGTAGGCCTATACCACGTCCGACGCCAGATACTTTTCTGCCACTTAGGGAACCAGTCTATCTCGTCTGAGCTCTTGCTGTTTGATTCTATATAAAAGCCTGTATTTGGATAACAAGATTTCTCTAGGACCAATCAATACTTTTATTAGTTTTTCTTTATCATTATTATGGATAAATTGCTGTACGACTGTGGCAGCATCTGATGTATATACACATGCGCTAATAAATGCTGATAAATATCAAATTAAATTTTCAATTTCCCTGCATTTCACGAGATAAAGTATTCCTTTCCCTGGGCAATATACGAACTTCGGCAGCATCGGATGTATCTGCGCTAGTAAATGTTGATAAATATCAAATTAAATTTTCAATTTCTCTGCATTTCACGAGATAACGTATTCATATCCCTAATCAATAGACGAACCTGGGCAGCATCTGACGTACGTGCGCGACGCGCCAATAAATGCTGATAAATATCAATTTACATTCAATTGCATATAATATTATCTTTAACGATATATTTAACTAATTTATATCTACAATCATATCATATCGTATCTGAGAATTTATAAAGCGCCTCTTTCCTTACAAGCAATTCAGAAGAATAAGAAAGGCTTCAAGCACCGGAGCGATGAGGGTGGGACCCCAACCAGAATCTTACTACGGATTAGCAGGAAGGTCATTCCACATAGAAGGACTCACGATGGTAAGAGACGATGTTGGACCATAGGAACAATTAACAGCTAACGAAGCAGAGTTAAGATACATGCAACACCACGTGAGTCAGAGAATTTTAGATGCGTCGATGCCTGGTGTCTTCAAGTCTAATATGCCTGCAACACAGAGTTGGCATAATGGCATAATCGAGGCGAGAGCAGACAAGAGAGCAGGCTATGGTCTGTGTTGTGCCTGTGGTAAGAGCAAGCCTATTGCCCTGAGATCACAGGAACAAGAACTGCAAAGTTTCCTGTGTGAAATTGGATGTGAGATTCCTGTCCAGAGTGACCCAGCTTGTTTTGACAGCTTTTGCTAGTGAAGCAATAGTGCCAGTAAGGTCAACGTTAGAATGAGAAGGGATAGAGCGCGGTCGCTGAAGTGAACCAACATGATTGCTCCGGACTTGTCTAGGTTCATGGCAAAGCCATTTAAGCAGAACCACGCATGCATGGAAGAGAAACATTCTTCAAGTTTTACTTTGCCATATTGATCTGTACTTGACAGAACAATGAAAAACTGTGGATCATGGGCATAGCTGCTGTAGGCTAACTGGTGTATGCGGCTGTTTGGTGAAATGAAGATTGTAAATAATACCTAAACTAATAGATATTGATAAATATCAAATTTACCTGCAAATGCGTTGCAAATTATGACTTAATGAATTCATATCCCTAATCAGAACAATCAACATCTGTGCCTCGAAGATGTGTGCCAGGAAATATTAAGGATGTCCAATATTTGATATTCCGTTGATAATAATATGTGTTATGTATGAGTCCAGGTGCGTATGTTAATTAATTATTTTAAATTAAAATATCTCCAGTTATATAAGGCTAGATAATTCGTGACATCGGCACAGACTTTTCTCACTGTAAAGACAGAATTAAAATCTGCAAGTATATTCAATTTCCACAAGAAGCGGACGTGAAAAGACTGAGAGGTCAATATTGGTAAGCAAATTATGTGCCATTGTTTTAATTTTATTCAGAACAAAGCCTTCTTCGAAAACATAGCGCAGAACCTTTTGCTACATGTATCCTAAAGTAGACACATTCTTGGCCTTTGACTATTCAAATTGCTTTGGCTTAAATGTTGCCTATCTGTGTGGAAGCCAAATCTTCTGTGCCTCATTATCGCTCGTCTTAACTCGTTCCCACTCTTTCATCTGTTCACGGTGTAAAATTTGCTGAAGCACTTGGTTTGTAATCTAATAATTATGATAACGGTTTTTTGAGTAAGTTTTAGTCACTACTTGAATATTTGCTTCCTCTCCTTCTGAAATAGTTATTACGGGATACATTCGTATTGATGTAAATAAGCTATAACTTTCCGCCATTTTTCACGCGTTGGATTTGTTTCACATGCAACAGCTTTCCAGCATGTAATAAAGTTCACAGCTTGAAGAATATCTCTCTGAATCACAATCGGTTCATTCTATTATTCCTGTTTTCAAATCATGTTTACGACCTCCTAAAAATGACGCCCTATTTAAACCGCCGGAAATTCATTCATTCATTCACCCAATACGAGAATTTATGTGGCGCCCCTTCAAGGGGCCTACTCAGAGGCGCCCCAAACCCAGCACGGATCATCCAAAGTTGGTGCAAGACTCTAACTCTTTCAATTAATTTTCAGCATTTTCCTTAAGGTTAAACTCACAATTACAACTGTAGACCTAATCCGCTGTCGCTGATAGATCGCTTCTAATTCGAGACTACGTGACAGACGAACAATGTCAGCCATTCTCGTTCTGATTGTCTTTTTGGCAACTGGACATGCCGAGGGAAGCCAAGGTATGTATTTGTAATCATTACGTTAATAAAGAATACGAATAAGAATAAGAATAAAATAAGAATAAGAACAAGAACAAGAACAAGAAGAACAAAAAGAAGAACAAGAACAAGACCAAGAAGAACAAGAACAAGACCAAGAAGAACAAGAACAAGAACAAGAAGAACAAAAACAAGAAGAACAAGAAGAACAAGAACAAGAAGAACAAGAACAAGAAGAACAAGAAGAACAAGAAGAACAAGAAGAACAAGAAGAACAAGAAGAACAAGAAGAACAAGAACAAGAAAATTATTAAGGAGAACAGAACGAGGAGAACGAAGAATAGGTACAAATGTTCTGGAAGGAAAGACGATTGTTGATGTAGTCGTCTATCGTCCAATAAAGGATCAGACACGAGAATCTTCTTCTCAGCACCATAATTTATGTGCAAATACAATTAATATTACAATCATTCATGTCTTCGTCTCTCCATTTCTTTTAATGATCGCTGTCCGCCCTACAGATCTTGCTTTCTATGTCTCATATTATTAGGCCTACTTGTATGAGGAAGCCAGCTATATCCATTACTAGATCAGTCCAGCCTTTCAAAAATAATGCCATGGCGACAAGTTAAAAGAAATTTGAAATAGTTCAAATAAGAGGTAAACAATGAAATCTACACTTAAGAAATATAATGGCACCATCGTGTCCATATTATACAATAAAGAAGAAGAGAAAAAACGAAGAAGGAAGCAGCAGTCGCTTAAGCTTTCATCGAGAGGCAGCCTTGGATAGGAAGTTATAGTAACATCGTTTCGAAGACATTGGTTTAGGTGATGGCCGCTGATTCACCCTCTCGTTCGTCGTCTGATCTTCGCAGCACTGAAACACTATATTTTAATTAGCAGAATTTCGCGAGAACCGCTTTAATCGTAATCGTAATTTGAGCCTAAAAGTAACTTCAAAATTTCTACTAAAGCGCTATTCAAAAGTTAAGCGCAAAGCTCCAGATTATTCACGAGCTCTGAATGCGCGGTGCAATGTTTAACTGTCATCAGTCACTGATTTCATTTTGTAGCCTGTGAAAGAAAGCTGGACCTTCTTGTGATTGCCGACGGTTCTTCAACTGTCTGTAATGGTACTGAGACATGTTCAAATTGGAACGCAGTTCTTCAGTTCTCCAGGAACTTTGTCAGCAGCTTCAAAATTGGACCTAATGACACAAAGGTCGCTTTCTTCACGGTGTCTGATGAATTTCATAAAGAATGGAACTTGGACGGGTATGTGGAACATGACAGTTTATGTTGTCTAGGGATGTAATATACAGGAAAAAATGTAGTAGTAGGCCTACTACTGAACTGATAATTATGCGTGCCTGAATACATTCGTACATTATATACAATTACTCATGAATTTTTGCATGTATGTATGTGGGCCTGTGTGCGATTGTGCGTGCCTATGTATGCATAATTATATGCACGTATATTTATGTATTTTAGTTATTTGTAAAGCGCCTTATCAGAATATCAAAGCGCAATTGGCATGGCAGCCTAATAGATCTATAAAGACTCATCTTAGGATAGCTTGAAAATGTTTCTTCAGTTGTTTTTGTTGAAACAGTTTCTAAACCTAATGGTAGAGTGTTTTAAGAAATGGTCCAATGTATGAAAAAGCACGATGTGCCCGCATCGTCACATGACAGTGCTGATCAAACATTTATCCACGGGAGCTGAACGCAGCGACAGTCGAGTAAAGGCTGATTGGAAAGAGGAACGCAGAGCTCTGTGCTGCATGCACTAACGAAGCTAGGCCCAAAACTTTGAAGGTTAGCACCAATTCAGGCAGTGTTGTTGAGATTGGAATGGAGCTGATGTGTCCGAAATTTCGGCAAGTTTGACAGTACAGGGTTGCAGTACTGTAGTCTAAGGACATCAGAATGAAGAAGTTGACGAGAGCCTGTAGGTAAGCATGTACGCATGTCTGTATAATAGGTATTATAGGCCATATGAATGCATATATATATATAATTATATATATATACAATTATACATGCATACAAACATACATACATACATAAATACTTTATATATATATATGCATAGGGAACTATGTTAGTATGCATGTAAATTTCCGTTTAAATTGTTGCAGGTTCTGTAAATATATACTATTATAGCCTATAATTATAATAGACTACGAAGACGTTAGCGATATTTACAAGCCAAACATTGCTGAAGCGGTGACGAAAGACAGAACCAAAAGAAGAAGAAACGGCCTACAGACCAAATGCTCATCACATGAAACGACTAGTGGGGAGGGGGAACTGACTAAAAACCAGTATTCAGGATCAACATCAAAATTAAGTCTGAGCACAAGTTGGTTTCAGCGCTTTTTTAGGGCCTGGTTCCTCGCCAAATGGGCAGAAACCGTTCAACACGCGACAACTCAACACGATCGTCGTATTCCTAGACGTCGTGTATAATTATGTAATGTAATGTAACAAAACATTTATAAAGCGCCACTTAAGAGTCTCTCAGAAGCGCTCAACACGTGGCCATCAAACAGCTGAAAAAGTGCGTCTTTAAGAGTTTAGAGAAAACCTTTATAGCCGCGTGCAGCACGCACAGACGGCGGAAGAGCGTTCCAGATCCGTGGCGCCGCAATCGAGAAGTCCCGACGAGCACGGGTGGTGGTTCGAAACGAAGGTACCATCAAGTCATTTCGCGAGGCAGACCTGAGAGCCCGCCGATCAGTTTGAGTGCCAACTCGAAGGCACAGTTCAGTAATGTAGTCAGGAGCAGTACCAGTCGTAGCCTTCCAAACCAGCGTAGCAATTTTGAATTGCACGCGATTAGCAACTGGAAGCCAGTGGAGCTCACGTCGCATGTAGTCGGATATGTGTGAATATTTCGGTAGATTAGCCAGAAGTCTGGCTGCTGCATTCTGAACAAGCTGAAGTTGATGCAGACGGAAATCAGGGAGACCCATGAGAACCCCATGACAGTAGTCATTACAGTGTATATATCTGTGCATGCCTGAGTGTGTGCATGTATATGCGATAACCAGTAGTCAGTTAATGCATAATATGAACAAACATGGCATGGCGTGATTTTCTCTCAATATCTTATGCATGGTCGTGTTTTGTGTAGATATACAAATAAGACTACGTTGTTGTCAGCCATTGAAAATGTCAAGTATCCTGGGGGTGAGTTTAAGAAGTTAGGCCTACTTTCCACGTATTCTCTGGTCACTGAAATCTACAACCCACAATTCGGGGAGAGAGAGAATGCCCCGAATGTACTAATCTCGATCACGGATGGTATTCCGGATATTGACCTAATAACAGCTGGAATTGTTTCCACTGCGTATCAGCGGGCAAGAATTGTTCCGATCCTTGTGTGCGTTACGCCAGGATGCCCCGAGAACTGGGCGAAGGCAATTGCTTCACCCCCTAAAAAGGTGAGATATACTATGAATATGAACTTTGAAACGGAGCTGTAAGTGAGGAAGAAGTTTACCGCTTCAACCATACTCTTGGAAACCTTTCTTATTGTACAATGTAGGTCTACATTATGCAGGAAACTATAAGTTTCCACAAAATGGATCTTTTGGAAGGTTTCATTTATTATTAATTTTTTTTATTGATGAGCGGACTTGTGCTTAGGATAGTTGAATATTATGTATCAAGCGCCTGCTAGTGTTTTTCCCAGTCAATAGTTTCAGCCAAGCGAATTTTCTTTTCGCATTTGTAATGTAAATAATGCAATGGAATTCATAAACATTCTAGCAGACATAAAGACAAACATGCAACAATCAACGGCTAAAACCCGTTGACTCCATATGCTGTTCATGAAATTTAACAACAGCAAACAAAATTAATGTCCATTGAACGATTAATAATAAATTTAGAGATGCAGTAGGCCTACTATCCAGTCTAGGTAGGACACAAGTGCGAAAATGCACTGTAAGCTGTGCTGCATGGCCTCTAATCTTATGGTGCAAAAATGCACTTCAGCACCATAAAGGGTTAAGTTTTCGAACCTTACTCGTGTGAATTAAGTTTGCGAATCTTGCTTGCTCTTGTGGACTAATGCTTGTCGACCTTGGATTTGACCTTGGATCAAATCGAATGTTCCATGTCTTGTCCACTGGTCATATCAGGTCGTATATTAACCGATTTAAGCGATTAGATGAAGGTGAAGAAAGGATTGCTTCCCAGTTTTCCCTTGCTGCTTCTGCCAATCTTCCATAGATGCCATAATAACATCTTAACAAATACTAGCCAAATCCTCCAAAACCATCTCCCCCTCCCGTCAATTGTATCGTCATGACCTGCGCCCGCGCTCACAAAACCGTGTTCTCCCTAGATTTGATTCCTTTGCCAGGCGCGGCCTCTTGGCGACGATGTTATTCAGTAAGACATCTGTTTTCTAGTTGACTTAATTTTTCTTCTCCTAATAATCGTTTTCTTTATACCTAAATTATTTTGACTTAGAATGTAAAGCGCTGAGCGTTTGCTTGCGCCTAATATAGAACACTCTTACTTACTTACTTACATACTTACTTATACTGAGTAGGTTCGATAGCATTGCCAAACACCAGTCGTCCATGTTCCGACGACAGTCAGACGCAGATAGAAGCCGACAGGCTGAGATAGCTCATCAGCATGATGACCAGACAGTTAATACTTCAGCAGCGGTTATAGACCGCCTCGAACGTGTCGAAGGATCACTGCAAGACATTGATTCCTGTCGGAAATATTGTTCCACTTATAGCGCATTGTCTGACCAGTGCACTATAAGATCACGGTTAATTAGACGCGATTGAGTTGCAGTAATTAAAATATGAAATTAACCGAAAGGCCTACTAATAACACGTGCCAAAGTCGTGGTGTTTCTTTGCCAAAAGATCAAACAAGCATAGTGAAATCTTGTGTATGTATTGAAAAGTTTCACGCAGTGTCGTTAGATTAATTACCGTTTACAATTAGGTGTAAAGGCTTTACCTTGTTATACTGCATACAATGGGCTTTAGCCTTTTCTTCTTTAAATTTATATCACACCTCTGCCTGCATCCTATTGCTAGCGAAATGTGTTATCCTTCCTGTTTGATTTCTGCGAGTTGCTCCACATAATTTTTAATTGAGTTAGAAATGTTTCCTTCAATTAAAATAATGTGTGTTGTATGAAGGTTAACGATTGGATTTATATCGGGATGCTCTGTTTTAGATTAACGAAACATACTTTATGGCGGATGGTTACTCTTCGCTCGACCAAGTCACAGAAATCCTGGTGCAAAAAATCTGCTTGGTTAAGGTGAGACTGAGAGAAATTTTTACAAAATCTTGAATCTTTTGTCTCGCATAGTCATTAGTCAATTGAAGTGAAGCCACTACTTGCAAAATTAGTACTTGGTGAGGACATTGCTATTTGCCACGGTAGAAACTAAAAACCATCAATGCTGCCCGATGATTTTTGGCCACAGAAACGAGAAGCATAAGGTACTGAGTGCAAAGGAAATCAGCAGAAAAGCACTTTTAGTTCAGTTAGGCTAATGCAATATGTCAGCAGCATTGTATGATTAAACATGCTAAATTCGATACAAGTAAATTTCCTGTTTCTCAAAAATTGTACGTATTATATATAAATATAGTCAATCTAAATTCATACTTGTACTCAGCCGGAAGGTGCCTATCATAATCACTAAAAAATCCAGGATTCAAATCTTTTGAAAATATTTGTTTTAAAGTGTTTAGAGTGTTATTACTGTCCAATTTCAAAACTTATTAGCAGGCAGATTACTGACATACAGGACATAAGTCACACTAATGTATCATTCAGTGTCATTGCCGAAGTCTGATATGAAATCGGTTGAAACCCATAAAGCAATCAGTCAAAAAGTCATCCTTTTGTGAATACGATCTGGAAAGGCTGTCCTTAGCACAAAAACGTTCAAGAAAAATGCCATTTTTAAATATTTATATGGTTAAATGCCAGTTGATCTGGGTAAGCTCAGCACGAGATCACAATTAGAAATGCTAATGTATGAAGGACTAGTGTGTTCTGTTGCAGATGCCAGAATTGCTGCCAGCACTGTAGATCTCATATTACTCTCTCTGTCTACCTGCTCATGAAACGATCAAACATGAGTAGGCCTACTGAAGACGTTTGCAGAAGTCTCGGATCTGTCCGATTCAAATAAACATTTTCTTTAATTTAACTCAGATTTACGCAACTTCTAATAGCTTGAACTTATTCTGCATTCTGTTGTGACATTTGCTTTTCCGAAGATACTATCTAATGTGGCTATCACAGAACGCACGTCGCACAATTTTTAATGTATACATATGATTTTTCAGTAAACAGATGTGTGTGCTTAAAGAACGTGAGATGGTACTTCAAAAATACTTTCCAAACGTTTCACTGCTAGTAACTTAAACGTTTGCAAATTATATTTTCTTGCATTGAAGCGCTTTTTCTTCCAATAGTCCATCAGTATAGGCTAAACGAATATGCCTTACTACAAAAAAACAACGTAGCCTAGTTAATAAACCAGGAATTACATGACACAACAACCGCGTATTCCTACTCACATTGTGGATAATGATTTAGGGATATAGCCTACTTGCACAACAGGTCAGAATGATGAGAGAAGGATAAGCAAGAGTTAAAGGAAGGAACCGGGAAGAGGAAAAGGGGACAGGACTGCTCTTCGAGGAACCCATGTTATAGGTCAGAGAAACACAATGCTACAAAGGTATTAGACATTAACAGGCAGCTTAGTTCAAGCTCCCTAGTTCGGAAGAACAAAGCAATTATAGGATTTCTTACTACACGTGACTGCATAGACAAATATCTGTCTCTTCTGGGACTAAGAGAGACTTGTTTCACCGACAGCAGCTGTCCCTGTCCTTGTAGTTGCAATTTTTTTCTGACTCTATAGTCTATATCGGATAATGGGACACAGCTCCAGATCGCAATATCAGTGCTCTCTCTATGGCAAATATCGGGCTGGCGTCCAATATTATGCGACCATGTTACCGACTATCTTATATATAATTCAGAGAGTTTGTCCTTCCGTAACCCAGCTATAGGCTCCGAAACGTAATGTTCTAGCGTCATGGATTTTTTTCAAAACCTTCAAATAAATATGTGTAGGTAAACGCAACTATTTTCAGCTCGTAGTTTACTTTAAATGCCGATAAATTATATGGATATTTAAGAGTTCGAACTGCGTCAACGAGGTAATATCAATACCGGCGGCCATTTGTCTGACGTCACGCGGGGCTAAATATGCAAATCAGGTGCATTCGTCTCTAAAAATTTCGAGCGCTAATGGAACATTGCAGAGCACAACGAGGTAACAGAACAACGGCCGAGCTTCGTCTATCATATTTAGCCCGGGGAACAAATAATACGCCCGTAAAAAATAAGGTAGTGATAACCCGTGCGGTACACGGGTAATGCAAATATTTTCACCTCTAAATATCGTTTCCATTCAGATAATTGACATGTTTTTAAATATTTGAAGCCCATCAGCAAATATAGTAAGTAAGTAAGTAAGTAGCCTTTATTTGCAGCCGTTAAAAATTACGCTTGGGGAAAAACCCCGGCGAAGCCGGGTACTAAATGCTAGTATTATAATAAACAAACGATGGAGCTTAAATGTGACAAACTGAGATAGATCATTCGATGTGCAAAAAGGTTCAGATCACATGCTAGAAAATGAAATTAAGCATAGGACCAACAGAGAACATCAAGTATGATACCTAGAAACTGAAAGATGAGAACATTCGACAAAAGTACGAAGACGAGATAGAGAGGAACATACAGAGCAGCTATCAGGACAGCAGAGCGCCTTAACTGCCCGTTAAGTATGCGAAGAACTTTATCCCACGCGTATTTTACAATCGCTAGTCCTATGTCACATCCGACTGTAACCGATTGTTTTGTCTTCATCTAATGACAACTTTTTCCCTTTTGTAACTGGTTGCGGTTTGTCGACCTGTCAGAAAATAAATCGAATATCACCATAGAAGTTATTTGGTCACACATACAAAAATACAGGCCTATATATAGCCTAAGCCTATAATAATTGTTAGGACTTTCTATTGCGCATGACGGTATCCATAATAAATATCACAAATACAATTAACATAAAAATATGGAATTTGTCACTCTTCTACAGATGTAGCACATGTAGGCTAGGTCTCTAATATTGCGTCCCACGCCAGATCTTTTATCCGCCACCTAGGGACCTAGTCAACCTCGTCTGAACCCTTGCTATTTCAGCGATATATGAAACTGTATTTGGAGAACACGATTTCTCTAGGACCGATCAATATTTTATATTAGTTTTTCTTTACGATTATTATAGGCATATTGCTGTACGACTGCGTTGATAAATATCAAAATAATTTTCCTTCAAATTTTATGCATTTCACGAGATTACGCATTCATATCCCCAATCGATAAAACAATGTGGCGGCATATGATGCATCTGCTCTAATAAATTTTGATAAATATCAAATAAACGTTCAATATATTTGCATTTCACGAGATAACGATTTCATATTTCTTATCAAGATACGAACGTGGCAGCATCCGACGTAGGCCGACCTGTGGTACTAAATGTTGATAATAATCAAATTTAACTTTAATTTCGTTGCAATTTACGAGATAACGAATTCATATCCCTAATCAATAGGCTATACGAACGGGACAGCACCTGACGTTGCACTAATAAATGTTGATAAATATTAAACATAGGCTACCTGCAGTTTCGTCGCTTTTAACGAGATAACGAATTCACATCTACACTCAGTAGGGTTTTCACATAAAGCAGTATCCGATCGTATCGTATCTTGTCTTAGTGTATCTGAGAATTTATACAACACAATACAATGCAATACAACTGCACTTTGATATTGCCCTCCTTCCAAAGTTCAGAAGTGCACACTCGACAATGTCGCAGATACATTTATACTGCAGAGCAATAGTGAGGAAAGGACTTGCTCAATGTCCCGAACTGCCTCGGACGAGGCTCGAAGCCTCGAACCCATACTCTTCGCGTTACAGGCCGAGCGCTCTAACCATTCTGATGATTCGGCCACTGTGCCTCTTAAAGTTCAAGATATTCAGAAAATAAGAAACACTTCAAGTTGCAGAGAGATGAGGGTTGGACCCCGACCAAAATCTTACAAATGATAGGACAGTGGAGGTCATTCCACATAGAAGGACCCACGATGGCAAAGGCACGATCCTGGGCTATGGCAGTCCTTTCCCGGGAAATTACGAAATTAAATTGATTCGCAGACCGGAGAGGGCGGGAAGGGACAGCGAAGAGAGGTTTGCGCAATAAGTCACAAAGACATTTAGGAACTAGTCCTTGTTGAGTTCTTAAGATCAAGAGCTGTACTTTGTATTGGATATGATGGCTATAAAATTATCGAGGCGCAACCAAAGACCCACTCCAGAAGAACGCAGACTGCGTGGCGGAATGTAAGTATCTAATAGTAGTTGAGGGTAGAAGGTCTTGTTTTGAGGGATTTTTAGGTAAGACATACTTACTCTGAATTGCCTTTGTAGTTGAGTCAGAGAATGTTGCATGCGTTGAAGCCTATTGACTTCAAGATCTCATACACCTGCAGCCCAGAGTTGTCATAATCGTTGCGTGAGCAGACAAGCGAGCAGGCTATAATCTGTCTCATGTCTTTGGTATGATCAGACCTTATGTGACGTAATGCCCATATATATTATATGAACAAGAATTGCAAATGTTTGTTATATGAGATTGGAATGCGAGGTCATTGTCCAGTGTAACGTTGGGTTACACCGTTTTGGCAGTTTTTTTTAAAGCGCTGCAATAACTCCACTCACGTCAACGTTGGAATGAGAAGGGATAGAGCATAGTAGTTGAAGTGAGACGATCATGATTGCCTCAGACTTATCTGAGCTAATGGCAAGACCGTTGAAGCCGAACCGTGAATGCACTGAAGAGAGGCATTCTACAAGTTTTACCTTGCTAGACCTTGCTAGTGTTTGATAGAGCAATGTGCAGCTGAGTAACTGGACTCCAAAGTTATTGGCCATGCGGCTGATAGGTGAAGTGAATATTGTAAATCAAGCATAAAATAATATATGCTGATAGAAATCAAATTTACCTTTAATTTCGCTGCAAGTTATGAGTTGACGAATTCATATCTCTAATCAGTATAATCAACATCTTTGCCACGAAAATGTACCAGGCAAAATTAATAACGTCAAATATTTGATCTGCCGTTGATAATATTTTATGTAAGTCTTATCCATGTTATGAGTTTTCCATAATGTGGCATATTTTAGACGAGTCCAGTTGCGTATTTTAATTAATTAATTTAAATTAAATAGGCGGAGCCATATAACGCTAAAGAACTCGTGACATAAGCATACAATTCCTGCAACTCGTACGATCTGAGAAGACAGAATTCAGAACGGTAAGTGGGTCTATATCAGGTTTCAGGGGAAGTAGAAAAGGCTGGGAGGCTGATATTGCGAAGAAAATAATGTGCCATTGCTTTTATTTGTTTAGTGTAGAAAAAAGTCTTCGAAAACCTCGTGCAAAACCTTCAGGTTAGTCTAACTCACGGTTACAACTGCAGACCTAATCACTGTAATCAGGGTACGTATAATTGTATATTTTTTCAATTATTTCATTTATATCAAACCCTAACACTAACTCTAACCGTAACCTTTAACCCCAACCCTAACCCTGACCCATAACCCTAACCATCAACCTTAACAAACATCATTAGACGACCTGAGCTTGAGTTAAAAGTAAGATAATCTGTCAAGAGCTGCAGATGCCACTCTTAAGTCGTGAACAATATTAACGGGATATTTCAAAATTATGACTGTATAGTAGACAGTTATCGTTCAGAAGTAGACCACTTTGATTCAAATCCACTGACTATAGTCACTCTTAGAATCTCTCTCTGAGTCAGATAGCACACGCAGTGAAGGGACAAACAAATAAAATTTCAACTGGTGGGCCCCTAAGTGGTGTGGGCCCCTAAGTGGTGGGGCCCCTGGGCTGGAGCCCGGGGAGCCCATGCTTAAATCCGGCCCTGTCCTAAACCATCTCGAACCCTAAGCCTAAAAACTAACACTAAATTTTCAGGATATAAACACATACCCTGTAGAGGTATGTTCGGTGCCTTGCAACCGGAGGGTTGCGGGTTCGAATCCACCTCAAGGGGTATATTCGGTGCCTTGCAGCCGGAGGGTTGCGGGTTCGAATCTACCTCAAGCCGCCGCGTAGGGACCATGGGCAAGTCCTTCACTCGCAATTGCTCATGCGCTTCGGCGTGAAACTCCGATTCAGTGTCCGCGCTGTAGTCGGGAGCGCCTCTGAGTAGAAATCTTGAAGTGGCGCTATATAAATATCTGAAATGAATGAATGAATGAATACCCTATTTCAACACATACCCTGAAATTTCAGGTTATATTCAATACATATTCAATCAATCAATCAATCAATAGAGTTTATTGAACCAGTTCATTACAAATCAGAACAGTACAATCATAACAAAAAGCAAGTAGATCAGTTAATGTGCTATTCAATATTATTGTTACTCTACTTGTTTAATCTAAATAAAGTTTATAGTGACTGCACTGATTATATTCCCTGATTATACACATTCTCTGTAATATAATAGTACGTCAAAATGTAGTTCGGACGGAAAGGAAGAAGGCACACATAAGGACTGCTGCCGTGATGACTGCTCAAGGTCTCTATACAGTAACCGTCTTATTCATATATGCATGCATTATAAAGATATATGTATATATAGCTATAAGTCATGTGCAGACAAAGGAGGCTTCTACGCTGGATCTGGTTCACGCCTTGGGTCTGTTGAACTCTTTCACATGAAGTAGACAATTTATATTTTAACGATATCCCATACAAATGCTCATACAATTGCATGGAACTTAACTGGCTGCGCCGACGAGGGACGGTTAGGTAAAAAAACTCATCAATCACTAGAATGTTTATAAACGAGCGCGTTTAGACAAGTATCCAACTATTATTATAGGTCAGTAAACTTTGATGACTCACGGTATTTAGGCCTACATGCCCTGATTATACACATTTCCTGTAAAATAGATAGAATGGTACGTGAAAATGTAGATCTGGCGGAAAGGAAGAAGGCACACAAAACAGGAAAGACTGTGCCGTGAGTACTGCTCTAGGTCCCTACACGGCATCCGTCTTCCGGTGGGCTTGAACTCATAGTTGCTGTGTTAAAAGCCGAACGCTTCAACCAACCAGCTACCGCGTCCCACAACTGACAGTGGCAATTCCTTCTATAGGCCCCTGCTTTCATTTGTCTATTTTACATTATTCACTTTACATAGTCTGTATATTGATAATGATTCTAAATTTGTTTACATAGGACCTGGGACTATGGTAAGTGCTACTTGGGTCTAATGTAGCACTTACAACAAAAGTTTCGACCATGGGAAATTTGCTTCTAAAAATAAAACTCACCGATGCCAGTAAAGGCATCGTGCGTTGCAATAATGATTAAACTGCTCAAACTTCTTTTCTTTTCTTTCTCGTCGTCCTGACAAAAATATTGTCTTCCATGTCATTTTGATATTACGATAATACGATTCTAGAAACGTTAACACAATACTTCAAACGTCGTCCAACTGTCAGCCTATCATGGTCAGGACATTATTTTAAGCGGACAATATCTTGCATAATTATGTCGTGCCAGATGCTGTCTTGGGCGGAGTCGGACACATCTCCACCCCGGACAAGATCTCGCAACACACCGGCTGACTCCTTTGTGGCCGAGAAATCAGCCTTTATGAGGCCACGTCAAATAATGTAATTTATGAGTGCGTGTGTGACTTTCAGACCGTGTCCCAGGCGACATGAAAGAACACGTGACAGCCATTTGCTGTGACTACTGCTCAACAGAGGCATTCGTGTAGGGCGCAAAGATCAATCCCAAAACGCAGTCCATTAGCTACACTTCATTCAGATCACAGGCACTGATGGATTGCACATTTTAATCTGGCTTGCTGGTAGTCGGATGTTGTGGAGGCCATAACTATTATTACTATTACGATTACTATTATTATTATTATTATTACTATTATTATTATTATTATAATTGTTATTATTATTATTATTATTATTATTATTATTATTATTATTATTATTATTATTATTATTATTATTATTATTATTATTATTATTATTATTATTATTATTATTATTATCTAGCATGGTAATGTGGAAGAAAAGCAGATGGCGTTTCCGCGTTGGAGAGCTACCGAGTCTTTGAAACAGGTAGCTTGTCTCGAGCATAGTCATTATTATTATTATTATTATTATTATTATTATTATGTATTATTATTATTATTATTATTATTATTATAATCATCATAATAATAATAATAATAATAATAATAATAATAATAATAATAATAATAATAATAATAATAATAATAATAATAATAATAATAATAATACGATTGAATAAGACGCTGTTGTTGAGATGTTATTATTATTATTATTATTATTATTATTATTATTATTATTATTATTATTATTATTATTATTATTATTATTATTATTATTATTTTTTTTATTATTATTATTATTATTATTATTATTATTATTATTATTATTATTATTATTATTATTATTATTATTATTATTATTAATATGCATACATTAATTACTATTATTATTATTTTTTTAAACCAAGCTCAAAGGTAACGTATTAAGAAAAAGCCGACGTCAAGATGCCGTATACGATCCACTGGTTACTGCTACTGACAATCTAGTATGGTTGATCTGAACCAAAACTAACTAATTCTATGCAACTACCACTGACTGCGTGATTGATCGTTGCTGAATAAGACTACGGACTTAACCATAGAGACATTTGAGTGTGCAGAATTAAAGAGTTTGTTATATAACTACTGCGATTAACTGCCAATCTTAATTTCTCCCAAATACTCGCATGCACATGGAAGATATGTGAATCTGTGTTTGCCAGTTCATGGGTACTTTCGACAGGCCATACATAGAAGCCATATGCATACAGCCTGCTTAGAGCTGTATAATTTGCATAGAAATACATGTTTACTCGAAAAACCTCCACACCTGTTTCAAACACAGATAACGCTGGTATACGTTGTTTGAATAGCCTATAGTAGCAGGACTCTTTAATAGCCAGGTGTACTTTCAAAAGAAGATGACATTGTGTATCAACTTTTGTTGCGGTTGGTTAACAGTGCGTGTATGTTTTAACTGAAAGAATCATTGAAAGTTATAGCCAAAAATGGAACAAGGACAAGAAAAATAGAGGCAACGTTAGAAGTCACACCTGCCCCTGAAGACTCCAAAGCAGATCGCTTCGGGTGCTTGCAGAAGCAAAGTTTAACGCCAGATGTCACAGACGCCAGCTATTTAGCGATTTAGCGATTCGTATAGCCTAGGTTCCGTAGTAAAAGAGATACGTTACAAATTTACTTGGTTCAGGAAGTCCGCTAAGTGATCAGGAGAAACGTCATCTCGAAGAACGCTATTCAAGAGCTGCCAGACCTTGTCAAAGCGAGAAACATCCAAGCAGGTGAGACACTGAAAAGAAAATAATATAATTGTTAAACGCAAAGAATTGTCTTATTTGGCCTTAGCTCTCGTGCCTCTACCTATATTCGGACGACGTATTCCGCAACCGGGAAGATACTTTGGCCACTCCTAGAGCACGTCAGAAACTTCAAGTTACACAGACGTAATATTCTGCACCAGTAATTTTTACGTCTGAGATAGATTTTACAGGTAAAAGAGAAGTCAAATAGTCTATTTCTAGCATTGTAGGACAAAGGAGGAACTTCATTTTCAAAGTCGCTTGACCTTTATTGTAAAAATTAATATAAAAATCACCATGAGCTAGTGTAAAGTGAAATCTCAGTATCGGATAGGTTCGAAGGAGTTGTGGAGATCCGACTGACAAACATCGTATGAACATCGTATGATCGTGGAGTTCAAGGTCACATGACTTGTTTTCTGTTTACCATATTTTCGTGTGAACTACAAGTGTCAGAACTTCTTAAGTCGTATCTGTTTAGATCTGTTGGGTTGTCACGTTTAGCGCTTTCGTGAGTTTCTTGTAAGGCG
The DNA here is from genome assembly GCA_020284085.1 of Aporrectodea caliginosa. Lineage (NCBI taxonomy): Eukaryota > Metazoa > Annelida > Clitellata > Crassiclitellata > Lumbricidae > Aporrectodea > Aporrectodea caliginosa. The sequence goes on from JACEVL010001136.1 coordinate 101,895, forward strand.
CTATATAAATGGCCATAAACATACACATACAATTTTGTTCTTCTTATCTATTTAATGGTTTTCAGGTCTCGGAATCCAGAAAGGTATACTCGTTCATCAGTCACCATTAAAAAAACTAGTTGAAAAAAGATTAGGTCTATGTTTTGATAACATAATATTTATCATAGATAAAACAGCATACAATGGAGCAAGTGCAATTAGTCTGGGATGACTTAGTTAGTCAACTTGAAGAGAAATTAGCAGAGGAAATAATTACAAGAAAACAATATTTCTTGGGTCTAGAATTTTTTGAGAATCCAAAAGTCGCCTACATTTGCGACTGTTTACCTGAGGTTTTGCCTAATGCCCATAAATTTTGTGATCAAGCAGGTTAAGATTAGGGTCACGTAACTTTTCTGGGTTTATGGCATTGCCGTCGAACCAGAACCACTGAAGAGAGGCATTCTTCAAGTTTTACCTTGCCAGACCGATCTGGTTTTGCTGGCGCAATGTAAAGATTCATTCATTCAGAGCATTTATATAGCGCCTCTTCAAGAAGCTACTCAGAAGCGCTCCCGGCCCAGCCACGACTAAAGAAAAAAGACTCGAGGGACTTGTAGAATCCTGCCGGATGGCTCACAAGAAAAGAGCGGAGCTTAAGCGGGAGGTCATTCCAGATGGAAGGTCCCACAACCGAAAAAGCACGGCGCTGCTTAATAGCCAAGCGTGCCCGTGGAACTAGGAGCTCACCCCTCGTCGTAGAACGAAGCGCCCGACGCGCTGCAACGTCGGACACTGGCGGAAAAGATCACACAAGTAAGATGGAACACAACCAAGAACGCAGCGCGAAACCACATCAGCAGTGCGGTATGAGATCTGCTGAGAGATAGGCAGCCAGCGCAACACATCACGACATGTATGCAGAGACAGGAGAGAACTTAGGAAGTCGTCCAATAAGACGAGCAGCCGAGCGTAGAACTCGATCTAGTCGCCCCAGAACCCCAAGAGGAAGGCCAGCAAGTAGGGAGCAACAGTTGTCAATTCGAATGGTAACAAAGGCGTGAACAAGGACCACGAACGCATCGTGAGAGAGAGAGAGAGAGAGAGAGAGAGAGAGAGAGAGAGAGAGAGAGAGAGAGAGAGAGAGACCACTCGAAGCTGACGAAGCTGATAATAACAACTCCGTGAAACCAGGTTCACATGTTGGGACAAAGTAAGCTCAGAGTCAAGAGTAAGTCCCAGATCACGAACTGTGACGGAAAAGGTTATGTGAGGAAAGAGCAAGGTTAGTTGGGAAAAGTCAATACCCTGAAGTTGCCTACGGCCACCCAGCCAAAGATGACTAACGCCGGCATACTGCTGTGACTGGATTGGTTGTAAGTGATTGGCCATGCGGACAATTGGTGAAATGGATAATGTAAATAAATTAAAAACTAATAAATGTCTAAAAAGATCAAATTTACATTGAATATCGTTGTAATTATGAGTTAACGAATTCCTATCCTTGATCAGTATAGTCAGCATCTGCGCCACAAATATGTGCCAGAAAAAATGAAGGACTTCAAACAATAATTATTTGTTTTCCCTTGATAATATTTTATATAGGCCTAATCTATGTAGTGAATGGCGGGATGGAATACGTTATATAATGAGTCTATGTGCGTATATTAATTAATTATTTTAAATTGAAATACTTCCAGTTATAAGGCTAAATAATTCCTGACATAGGCGCACAATTCCTGCAACTCATATTAGCTGTAAAGACAGAATTGAAAACGGTATGTATAATCAGGGTCCAGGAGAGTGGAAATGTAAAGGGTTAAGGCAAATATTGGGAAGAAAATAATTTGCCACTGTTTTTATTTTATTTAGAATGAAAACCTTCTTTCAATCAATCAATCAATCAATCATAGAATTTATGTAGCTCCTTTTTATTTTCTTTGTAAACCTCTTGCAAATCTTCAAGTTAGACTCACTCAGAGTTATAACTGCAGACCTGATCCGATATCTCTGAGAGATCGCTTTTTATTCCAGATTACTTGGCCACCGAACAATGCCAGCTATTGTCGTTCTGATTGTCTTATTGGCAGCTGGACATACCAAGGCAAGTGAAGGTATGTATTTTGCAATCATGTTATTAACGAAAAAGTAGAAGAAGAAAATGATTAAGAAGATCAAGAGAAAGAAGAATAAAAAAGCAGTACATTTAGAAGAAACTTATTTAAAAAACAGAACGTGGATAACGAAAATAGATTAATAAAATGTACTGGAAGAAAAGACGATTGTTGCTATGGTTGTTTATCGTCCACCGAAGAGTCAGACCGCGAGGATATATTTCCAGGATCTTGGTGGTTAACGTTGTCAAATGTCAGCAACATTATTCTTCAGGTACTCAGGCTTTCTGTAGAGCGTGAGTGTCATAATATCGTTCCGCAGATTGGGAAACGGACTTGAATTACTTGGTATATCGATGATATATTCGCATGAACGTATATGCAATGAGTTTAGGAAAAAACAACTTCAAGAGTTCGTGATTTGATTCGGCCAACGACTTCGCGGAGCAGTTTATGAGATGCACTCAATAACTAAATGTGGAATCTCCAGATGTTTACAACTTGGCTGTCAGTTTCGAATATTTTCGATCATCACCTTCATCCATCTCTTTTTAGCTTTTTCTGTGCACCGCATATCCTTTCTAAATGTTTTCCAATTAATGTGCCTTTTGTATGTCTAACATACTGCTATCAACTGCGTGATACAATATGTCGCTCGCTTAGGACTCCAACTGTCACAACTCTGTATTCGTGCGCTCCATGGTTGATTAATGTAATTTAAGATCTTGATACTTATGCGTAATTGTCTGACAGGTTGTGGCGTTGTGCTCTCATCAAATCTTATTCAGCTCTGTAACGCAATGCGACTTGGTTGTTCCGCTGGCCTGGACTTCCAGAGTCCAGCATATAAATTTGTTATGGTCAGCTCATCCTCCTCGAACAAGATGCCTAACAACCTGCGGCATGAGCGTCTCTACCTCCTTTCCGCTTGAAGACCAATAAATTTGCACAATCGCGGTTTCATTGTGTTAGGTCGGTGGCGCATAAGATGAGTCTAATTGGAAGTGGCGCTATAAAATGTTCAAAATACAATTGCAATCCTTCACGTCTTCGTCTCTCCGCCTCTATAATTAGGGACCGATGTTCCACTGACGCTTCTTCCTTTCTATGTCTTATTTTATGACTGGCACGAATAAACCCTAGCTATGCCATTATTAAATAAATCCCAGCCGTTCAAATTAATGATATGGCGCCAAGTTAAAAGAAATTCGATAACGTACCCTTAGAACTATAAGGTTCTATGTCCACTTTTTGAAAAATCAACCTAACGCTATATTCGTTACCGGGATGACGGGGCTATGTCCTGAACAGTCTAGCTTAACTGGAGACGCTTTCTTTCGCTCTATCTGTGAATGCTATAAAGCTCTATGTCCACAAATTTGGACAGTGTCTCAAAGCTATAGAGGAACAAGTCAGTCATCCAATAGAATCATTAATTTTGTATCACGTGAATTGGAGATATAACCGTGATCGAGTGAGGTTTAAAAAAGAATTATACGGTGCTATGTCCATAGCCAATACCAGTGAGAGATCTTAACACGTGACTGGACTTAGAACCTACAGCACTCACTTTGTCTGCAATCAATAATGCTATACAGCTCTATGTCCAAAAATAGTCACCCCTGCCATAATTATAGCCAAATTACTGATAATCGGTTTACATTGTGATCGAAATACACATATAATCATACTAAGGGAAAACATTGTTTTCCAAAAAGTTTTATTTAATTGCCATTAATGAAACAGAGCAAAAAATTTCATCAGCAAATCTTAAAAATAGTTTTTCTCCGTTTCCCAAAAAGTGGACATAGAAATGTAAAGTTCTAGGGGTACGATTAGTTCAAACAAAAGGTAAATAATTAAATCTACACTTAAGAAATCTAATGGCTCCATCTTGTCCATATTTTACAACAAAGAAGAAGAGAAAAAGGAAGAAGGAAGCAGCAGTCGCTTAAGCGTTCCCCGAGAGACAGCCTTGGATACGGTTTTAGTAGCCTAACATCGTTTCTATTGGTTTGTGTGAGGGCCGTTGAATTGCCCTCTCCTTTGTAGCCTAACCTTCGCAGTTCTGGAACAGTATATTTTACTGATCAGAGTTGCGCGAGAACTACATTAATCTTGAATGCGGGGTGCAACGATTAACTGTATCAGTTAATGATTTCATATTTTGTTAGCCTGTGAAAGGCAGCTGGACATACTTTTCCTCGTCGACAGTTCTTACAGTGTCTGTAATAGCCATGAAACGTGTCCACAGTGGAACTCCGTTCTTCAGTTCATCAAAAATGTTGTCGGCAGCTTCACAATTGGACCTGACGACACAAAGGTCGCTTTCATCACGTTGTGTGACCAACTGGTTAAAAAATGGAACTTGGACGGGTATGCGGAACATGACAGGCAATGTGTTCTTAAGGTTTCACAGGGATATAATAAATAGGAGAAATGTTTGCGGTACCACTGCTAAACTAAAATTTATGCGTGTCGAAGCCTAACAACAATTTTTCGAAGCCTAACAACAATTATTCGGGTAGCGTAGCTGAGAAGGGACTGAGGTTGTATCCCATATTTCAGCAGGTTTGCTGGCAAAGAGTTGCAATAGTCCAAGGACGTCAGATTAAAGAAGCAAACGAGAGTCTCTATGTAGGCTTATACGGCTCATAATTAAAAGATCAAAATTTTCATCCCCATAAGGAGATTAACGACCAGAGCGGACACTAGCTAAAATGATCACGTATAACCAACACCTAAGATTAAGTCTGAACACGAATTAACTTCAGCAAGTTAATTTCCTTAATGTTGCTTTCACTTCAAATGGACTGAAAGCTTACAATATACAGCAACTCAGAACGCTCTGTGTATCCCTATACGTCGAACATAACCTATATCTGCGCATGTCTGTGTGTATCGATTCATGTTATGTGATAACCAATAGTTTCATCTCTTATATGTGTCATATAATCCAAAACTCGCCTAGCATAATTTTCTATCAGTATCTCATGCATGGTTGTGTCTTCGTAGATATTCAGATAAGACTAGGCTGTTGTCAGCCATTGGCGATGTCAAGTACACTGCGGGTGACTTTACAAAGCTAGCCCTTCCTTCCTCGCATATCGTCCTCACTGACATCTTCAGGCCACAAATACTAGGAGGTGCTGAGAGACCGAAAGCCCTCAATGCAATTATTGTTATCACCGATGGTGTTCCGGATATTGACTCTGCAACAGCTGCAATTTTTTCCACTGCGTATCAGCAGGCAAGAATTGCTGCGTTCGTGGTGTGCGTTGAGCCAAGATGCACCGAGAACTGGGCGCGAGGATTTTCTTCACCCCCTAGAAAGGTGAGATACACTAAGAATATTACTTTTCAAATGCGGCTGTAAGTGTGGGAGAGGTTTAAGGGTTCAACCACACCCCTCGAAACTTTTCTTATTGTGTATTTAGTGCCTCACTGATTTTGCAACAAAGGATAACGAAAAAAATGAGGACAATAGAAAATGAAACACGGCATATAGTCATAACAAATTTGGAAAGACTTAGAAGATCATCACATTGTTGCGACAAATAAAGCAGTCAAGTATTTTTAGAGAACCAGTCGAAATATTGTTCTACTTCTAGAACCGTTCTACTTATATATATATATATATATATATATATATATATATATATATATATATATATATAGTAGGGTGGCAGTCAAAAAGGTATTTTTTATAATGCCAGGGACATCCCCAGTTCTGTTCGTATTGGTAGTAGAAACCCATGTGCAAAATATTTTTGAAATATTCCATTATTTAGGGGTGCCACGTCACAACTTAAATTTTGCATATAAAATTATTGCCTTATCGAAGCCATAAAAATCAACTTTTTATTTTTTTCCAGGAGCTGGATTAAAGTTAGACACTTCTAGAGCCTATTATTTTTTATTGTGATGTGATTAGTGCTATGTACCATGGCTTGTTGGATACCTTATTCTCTGATGACTGGTTTTATAAATAAATGATTAAATAATAAATATATAAATTGGAACAATTGTTGAGGTGTAAATAAATAATTTTTATTTTTTAAACAATTAATTTTTTGGACTTCTGTATATTGAAGGCTTTCCTAAGCTTAATTATTTATTTATATTTACTCACACTAACTCACAGTATCCATAACCAATTTAAAATAATTCAGCATTTTGTAATAGAGGAAAAGCACATTATATCAAAAGTAAATAATGTTTTTCAAAACATTTAATATCTGGCTAAAGTTGGTTTCGGGTCAGAATATATGATTAGCCTTAATATAGTAGAAAATCAGATTATAATTAGCAACTCTGTACAAGTTTAAATTTAAATAATTATTTTAGCTTATTTAAAAAAATACTTTGCAAGAAAAATCCTAAAATACCCAATAGCCAACACTTAGTCTAGCCTAATGTATCCAGTGTTTCCAATGTCTGCATTGACTTGCTTGTTTTCAGTACTTTTTAATTGGAAACTGACTAGGATTCATTCATTCCAAAAATTTATACAGCGCCCTTCAAGAATCCTACTCAGAGGTCCTCAAAGGATGGCATGTCCAAAACCTTCTACCAGATCCGAAACTGATATTTTGCTTTGTTGGATTCACACATGATTCAATCAATTTGAAAGGCTGTTTTAGTTAAAACAGACATGGCAGGTTTTTCATTTGTTAAAAGTCAATGGCAAACTGTTCGTGAAAGTGCACGCATGACAGTTGGAACTTGGAACAGTTGCAGCTTTTTTAAATAGAGCTCACTTGCCTGTGATTACAATGCAATATGCTATTGGGAGGCTTGAGAAGATCTACAATGAGAGGAGGAATTCACGAAAGGCAGCATGGAGAGGTGGAGAAACACAGACAGTAACAGAGTAAAGATTTGTTGAGTCATTAGAGAAAACATTTAATATTTCACATTCTGATGCGGAAGTGAAAAATAAAATCGTGAGGACAGAGCATTTTTGCAGGCTTTAGCTCAGAGATGGAAGGATGTCAAGTTCAATGGCACAAGTGGATAATAAATTGAAAACAAGATGAAGAAAAACGGCAGAGAGACAAGATGAAATTAAGACCAGCCTTTATCAAGAGACATTCAATAATTTATAATTTGTACAATCTGTTACTACTAATCCAATGTCCAGGTCCAGTGGTATCAAACAGCTGCCGATTTATTTAAATCTGATGCTTCAGATAGCGATGACTGCTATATAGAAGGCGTCGAAAACTCTGAGTCTGGCGATGGGGCAGAAACTCCAAAGACTAAAAGATCCCGCCCAAAGAATTATTATCAATCTGCAAGTAGCAGCAGCTCTTGATCGAATGAAGGACAGCTATAGTAATGCGTGGAAACAGAACAGCATTTAGTTGGAGTGTCAGCAGACTGAAGATAGGTTGAGTGTGGTAAATGATAGGACAGAAACGGGAGTAGCATTGATACCAGAATAAAATATAATGCTGACCAGGAATGAAGGTCAAAAGCTGGCCTTGCTCCACGTGGTGTCCGAGCATCGAAAAAGTTTCCGGATCCCAGAAAGTCAACGGTCACAAAATGGACCAATGAATATTTTAATGTGTTAATGATTTAATCAAACTCATAAGGCTGAATAATGCTCACCAGTACTTTTTAATTATTCTACTTTTAAGCAAAACAATTTAAGGTTTACTTGATCTTACACAAAATACGAAAAAAAGTTTCTAATACTATTACAATTGTGCTTACGATTCTTGTCTAAAATTTGGAAAACTTCTCCTCTTATGTGGCACACCTAATGATGGAATATATATATATATATATATATATATATATATATATATATATATATATTAGGTGGTGCTCAACAAAATTATTTTGATGGGACAGCCCCAGGTTATGTTCCTTTTGATAAAGTAAGTTAGTGCGCAAAATATTATAAAGATATTCCATCATTAGGTGTGCTACATAAGAGGAGAAGTTTTCCAAATTTTAGACAAGAATCGTAAGCACAATTGTAATAGTATTAGAAACTTATATATATATATATATATATATTTATATATATATATATATATATTAGGGTGGTTGCATCTCTAATGGAAAATTTTCAACTTAGTAAAGTAGGTAAGTCGTATTAGGAAGGCAGTAAGGTAGTAAATATATTGCTGATACATAAAGCGGACAGAGTCGATAGCAGTCGATAGCTTAGCGACTGACTTCGATTTTAGGGCTTAGCGACTGGCGGTGGTGGCGGCTGAGGGCGGCGCCGGGGACTAGGAAGACACCGCTTTGCCACTAATAATTATAAAGAGAAAAACGTATAATTAAATGTTGGAATTATTTAGATTTGGAGACAACGTGATGTCTTGAGAATACGCTTGTATAGACCTCTAGATATATTATAATTTCTAGATCCTTGTGGCGGAAGTACGACACACCGCTTCGCCACTAACACCTCAGAACTATATGTTGCTCAACAGCTACTATAAAGAGACAAATGAATTAATTTTTGAGCTTTGGAGTCAACTGGATGTCTTAAAAAACTCTTATATATAGGGTTCTAGGTATACAATTCTTAGAGTCCTTTGAAGGAAGTACGAAGTCATGTGCACGGGGCGGAGAGCGAAGGGCTACGGCACGGGTGGTGGAAAGAAGATGCGTAGGACGTGCCTCTAATTCCAAATGATGGACTGAAGGAGTCGATCCTCAGCTGACGAGACACGCTCCTCGATGGTAGCGGTGCCAGATGGGAGATCAACCGTGGCACACATCGCTTGCAAGAAACCGCTCGAGTCTATTGCGTCAACTTAATCTAAGCCCATCGCGCTGTCGCCGTATATATATTATTCATGTAATAATCTTGAACCAAAGGTAGCCTCGGCGACCACATGTAATGCCTTTGGTGAAAGACCATGCACTCTAAGGACACGCAGGGCGTGCAGAGAGGCAGAGCTGCCTGTATGATCTTGTCCACATGGCCAGTGACGCCAAGATCTCGCCCTAGGGTGACGCCGTCGGCGAGGATGGCAGCTCAGCACAGCTCCACCTTTCAACAAGCATCTCACGGGACTTGGATGCATTTAGCTAAAGGTTGCTTAACGCCGCCGATCTTGATACATTGCTTAACTCCTCTGAAACCGTTGTTCTCGCTGTCGACCCCACCAACAGGTAAGTATCATCCGCTTACTTGAACATTTTTGTTCTCAGGATTCACACGATTAAGGTCTGAAGCATTGATATTATAGTTCGGTGGTCTCAATCCAGAGCTCTTATCCACACTTGGCTTAGAGGTCCGGACTTGGAATCTGGTTACGTGCTGACGACATGAGATGAAGTTAGGCCTACCTATTCAATTGAAGACATGATCTTGGAGGTCTAGAGCAGATAGTGTGCCAAGTGCCAACTAGGTTGGAATGCCGGACAGTATCAAACGCATATAAGAAATCCACTGAGATAATGGTAAGTTAACTGGTTTCTCGTAACATGGACAATACCTTCTGGAGTAGTGCTATAATTAGGGTTAATTAATGTCGTCAATCCAGCAGGAAGAAAGGCGAATTGGTATGCGAGGAGCTGAGTCGTAGGAGGCGTGGTGAAGCAATGGTAAAGATGGCAATGGCTCGACTACTCTTCTAACGAGTCTTCTCGCCAGTTCACTACAGAATCAATGTTAATCAGCACGATGGGGCTGTTGTAAATAAAATCTAAAATAACAGCATAAGCCTACTTATGACAAGGGCCCAAGTCATGCTATTTGCTTGCCAAAATATCATGAATCCATAGTGAAATCATGTGTATGAATTGAGAAGTTTCATGAGTTGTCCGTTAACTTTATTACAGTTAACAATTAGGTTCAAAAGCCTTGCATGATCAAAACCTTTGCTTTATGTGCGTACTATCTTTAACTATGTGTGGTTTTCTTTCATTGATTTATGCGAATTTCTGTACAGGTTTTCAAAATTGAATTAGAACTTTTTTCTCCCACACCTAAAATAATGTGTGTAGTAGATGAAGGTTGCAACTTGTATTTATACCGGAATGCTTTGTTTTAGGTTAACGTGACATACTTTTTGGTGGACGGTTACTTTTCACTCGACGGTATCACAGACAACTTGGTGAAGCAAGTCTGTTCATATGAGGTGAGACTAACACGAAATCTTTCATGTTATCCTAATGTGGAATGAAAATTGTCTGGAGTTGGGGAATTCAACCCCCTACTCTCTCTTAAGACCGAACAGTTGTCTTCATTTTAGGGTGGTCGTTTCCAGCCCCGTCAGTTCTCAGATCTACATTTTATCATTTTCTTTCACAATTCGCTTTGTGGGTTAATAATAAAGTAGTGCTCTGGTTAATCATGACCATGTGAACTGTATAATACTTAAAAATTTGATGATGTCGTTACTTTAAGCTTTCTATTGCATTTTGGAATTTTCTCAGCCAAAAAGTTGACTTTGATTCGACTCTGACTTGGAAACCTGCTGACGTTGACATCTGCAGCTTTCAAATTTCGTTGACTTCAGTTTGCAAAATTAGGATAA